>JAFIRS010000388.1:600000-767827 GCA_018342105.1 Gonioctena quinquepunctata | reverse complement strand
GGCTACAAAAAATCACCCCAGATGGAGTCCAAATCACAACGAATCAAACCCGGTTTCGGCCTTCCAAAAAAAAACCCCCTTTTGGAATATTTGCCTGGGCAAGCAAACAAAAAGACTTCGGCTCATCCCAAGGGCGGCTAAACAGCTTCTCCTCTGATTTCCCAAAAAAAAAATTTTGATGGTGAACTGCGCCGTTACCAAAATTTTGCTAAAACTGCGAACACTGCAATGCTTTTTCCGCGTTTTTTTCCGGGACTTAAGTTCCTTGAAGGGGTCTAAAAAACCCCTCAGCCAACGGAATTTGGGCCCCAAAAAACTATATAACTTTGGGGGGGAATCTCGGGATCCCAGGTCTTAAAAAAAAAGGGAAACCATACAAAAGATCAGGTCAAAAGGGGTACGAAGGGGGGGGAAACCATTCCCCCCCCCCACAATCCACAATCTAGCCCCTTCCACCACCTAATGAAAAATTTTTTTATCAAAAAAAAAAAAAGTTCCCCCACAATCAGTCAATTCAAACCCCAACAAAAAAAAACTGTGGGTCCCTTAGCTAATGACAAATTCTTTTTTTAGAAACCTAGGAAAAAAAATTCACATTTTAAAATTAGAATCCTATGATAAAAAATTTTTTTTTTTAAAAAGAAAATTGAAACCGGTTCCTCCATTTTGAAAGTCCCATAACATTATTATTTAATGATTAATTTATTAAAAAATAGTTTTTAATCCCTTGATTGGAATGTCATAAACGTAAATTGGTTCTCTACTTTTTTTTTTTTTTCTTGCACCCTTATATTTAAATCCCTTTTAAACTTTTTCCGAATTTCGCCACTGATTTTAACGGATTATTTTCCCCCTTTGGTACCGTCTAGTTCCATATAAATCTGTCAGCTTTCCCAGAAACGAATAGGGACATTTTTTTTTCTCGGAAATTAACCTAATAAAAAAAGATAAAATTTTATGCAGAAATATGTCAAAACAGAGGATCTCCAATAAATTTTAAAGTGACAATCCACTTAAATTTCTTCCCGGGAGGTCCCGTAAATCAAAAATTTTTTTTTAAAACACTTTCGTCTTTATTGGAATGCGGAACAACTTCATGACTCAAGAAGAATATTTTGGGGGGCCCTCCATTTATAATGTACGTTAAGTGTAAAAAAATTTTGCAGTCGGAGGAACCTCTCAGCAAGTTCCCACCCTTCTTCAACTCCAAAAGTAATTCGATAGGGGGAAAATTTAAAAAAACAGAAGGAAAAGCTTGTTTTTCCCCATGCAGCTTTCTCTCCCCTCTATCTCTCTCTTTTCTCTCCCCTCTCTCTCTCTGAATCTGAATATTTTTTTTTTTTATTTTCCATGATTTTTCAAAACAAATAATGGGGGTCAATAAAAACTTTCAAATATATTTTTAATAAAAATTTTGTTTTAAAGTGAATTATAAATGATATCGGGTAAGATATTTCCCATAACCTCTCCCCACCATTTTGTGTTTCTTTTTCTCGTTTTTTTTTTCCTCCAAAAAGTTGCTTTTCTATCCATTTAATTGTCATTATACCACAATTCGGACTTGGAGCATCTTTGTAATGGCGCCGCAGTGGCGGTCGCCTGACTCCGATGGCGTTTTTTTTCCCCGTAAAAAAGGTGTTTTTAAGTGCAACAGTTCAAATTTGTTTTTACAAACTAAAAAGCAGTTTTTGATTCGGATTTATAACCTTTAAAAAATTACTGCTCTACTAATGAATAAAATGCAGATTGGCGGAGTCTACAAACCGTTTTTAACCCCTAACGTGCACTGCTCCCTAATTTTTTTTGATTTTATATATAATTTATTGTTGAGTTGAAAAAGATATTCGTGATGGATAAAGGGGGTTTGCATTTCAAGTGACATCTTTTTTAGAATAGTCTGTAAAAAAAGGAACCGCATTGGTGTTCTGGGGGCATGTTGTCAGGTGCGGAAGTAAAACAATTGGTTATTCGCAAAATCGAAAGTGATCAATACACGCGACAACAAATCTTTTCTCTGTCGAATTAGGGTGAAGAATCTTTCCACAATCAATTTTTAAATTCAATTAGAACTCATGTCTGATGTAAGTTTTGACTAAAACATTTTTTGAATAAAGTAATTATATGTTTTCTTCCAAAAAAAACAAATTTTTTAACCCAAATTTAGGGGAAAAAAATGGTTCTTTTTGCTATTTTAAAAAAAAAATTTTTCCCTCATCTATCATTCTACTACAGCGTTTTGTAATCAGGAAACAAAAAATTCAAATCGCCCTTTTTTTCCTTTTTTTGGATATTTTTTTCTAAAAAAATTATATTCTATATTTTTTGCAACTCTTTCCCCTTTTCTTTTGCATTTTTCATAAATATCTATTATACATGTTTTTAGATTATTGAATTATTAATTAAATTCTCAAGTAGTATATCCAAAAAAAGTGAAAAATCAATACTAATTTTTGGAATTTGTCAATAATTTACAACAACAAAGTATTACTAGTTGTTTATTAGTGTACAATAATAACAGACATCCACCCCACTTTCATTCCCCGATATAAAAATTTCCCCCTTTTGGGCATGTTTGTAATTCACGGTAAAAAAACCATAAAATTTCGTATTTTCGGGGCCCTTTTTTTTTTTACCCCCCCCAAAAACAACAGTGGTCACGGCCTTCCCCTTTTCCCCCACGTATTAACTTTTTTATGGAAAAATTTAAAACCTTGGGGCCCCCAAAACAAATGCCGTTTTGACTTTTGCCCGGGGGAAAAAATTTTGGGGAAATGTCGCACTTTGTAAAACTTTTATCCGGGGGTAAATGGGGTTTTTCATTCGGATCCTTTTTTCCGGGGTTTCCCCCTGCGGCGTTTACGTTCAACCCCCTTCCCCCATGCCCAAAATCCATACCTATATATCCTTTTTCCAATTTCCCCCAAGGGGAAATTTTTCTTTTTTTTGGATACTATTCGTTATATTAAAATGAAATTTTGGTTTTTTTCAAAAACATTGTACAAAAAGTATGAAGTCAAAAATGGAATAAAAATATAAAAATCAAAAGAAATATCAAGAAGTCCTTAAGACCACTTTGGGGAAAACGAGAAATAATTCCAATACTTTTTTTGAATAAAAACGGTAAGGGGGAAAAAAAAAATAAAGTTCGAAAGTGTTTACTTTTTAAAACCCGGGGGGGATTAAAAAGGAATAAACCAAAAATTTAAATGGATTTTTCGATTTTAATTTTTCTTCGAAAGCATCCGGTCACACAGGACATGGCATCATATCAATAATGGGGTTTTCTTTAAAAGGTTTAAAATATTGATACAATTTTTTTGAACAATCACTTAAAACATTGTGATACCCGGGGAACAAAGAAGAAGAATGGTTTTAAAAAAAATAAAAAGTCATATTGTGGACGGGGTTACATTTAACCAAAATCGTCGCAACTTCCAGGGGGGTTAAAAGTCAAGGCAAAGGAATTTGTGGCAAATAGATCTGGCAAATTTTTTCCCTTTAAAATTAAAAAAGGTTATCTTTTCTTTTTTGGGGGTCATCGACTTTACTCTAAATATTTGTGGACAAAACCAGTAAAAAAAACCCGGGGAAAAATTTAAAAAGGGGTCCGGGGGATGGTTTGGAAGATGCCAAATATTCTCCAAAAAAATGTCCAAAGGGGAAAGGGAAAAAAAGGAATTTTTTAAAAAGCAATTTTTCATCATTGATGGAGCGAAAAAATAAAAATTCCACTTTTTAGTACGAAAAAAAGCATCTATGGCTAAAGGGGGTAATTCGAAAAATCAAAACTTGGATCTTAAAGGGGGTTTTAAAAAAATGGAAATCTAAATGGTTGGAAATCCTTCAATCATAACCCCATAGATATAACCAAAAAAACATCCCAAAGGGGGTTAAAAAAAAAAGGGGTTAAAAAACCACTACAAAGTTGAAAATCATCAAAAAAAAAAAAAAAAGAAAAAAATCAAGAAAATATGGGTGGGGGAAAGAAAAAGTTAAGGGGAAAAAATTTTTAAAAAGGGAAAAATTCCACCACGGAATTATTCAAAGTCGAAAACCAACGGTACATATCCACCCCCCTTTTGGGCGGAAAAAGAATCCTATTCAAGGCTGCTTCTATAAGGGGCTAATTTTTGAAAAAACAAAAAACCCCGGACGGCCTTTAGAAGTTTTTTAAGGGGAAAAGGCCAAAAGTGTTTTTCAAATGGTTAGGCCAATAACACAATTCATGGACCCCCAAAGAATGCCATTTTAAAATATTTCTATATGATATAATGTTTTGAAAAAAAAAAAACTAGTTTATGCTTAAAAGGGGTATTTTTTTTTTTAATTGTCCACAACCCACACAATTACATTTGAAATTAAATTTATACTAAAAAAATTACATTTTTTTAAATTAAAAAACTATTCACTTCTTTTGGAAAAATTTTTTCAAGTCTTTTATGCACTTCTGATATGTCATCATGACAGCTTTTTGGTGTTGTGGAATTCATTTACCCCCTTTCTGCATTCTTCCCAAATCATCGTTATTTCTCCGCTCCACCCCCAACTTTGGCTAGCAGAGAATCATATTTTTTTTTGGGCCCCAA
Source organism: Gonioctena quinquepunctata (assembly GCA_018342105.1). Classification (NCBI taxonomy): domain Eukaryota; kingdom Metazoa; phylum Arthropoda; class Insecta; order Coleoptera; family Chrysomelidae; genus Gonioctena; species Gonioctena quinquepunctata. The sequence goes on along the minus strand of JAFIRS010000388.1, from coordinate 763,241 downwards.
GTCTTTCTTCATTTTTTGCAATGCCCCCCCAAAAGTTTACTTATTTTTTTTCCATCCTCTTGCAAACTTTGATCCTTTTCGTCACACTGAGCAAAGGCCCCGGTTTTTCTTATCGGCCCTTTTTTCACCAATCGAATTCCAACACATTTTTCTGCGGGGGCATACGATAAAAAAAAATGAAATTCAATAGTGACGTTGATATGGAATGGGGGGGTAGAGATGATGATGATGCTGCTCTCCTTGAATTCCTTTTTTTGACCTTCCTTTACCTTTTTGGAAAAGGGGGGGGGTTTGGGGGCCCCGGGGTCGGTAACATCAGTGTATTTCGCCTTTTTTTTTCACCCGTCTTACTTTCTCTTCCTCCTTATTGGGCAAGCGAAAAAAACAGGTTGGCAATAATTCAGATTTTTCAATATGCTCCAAATAATCAATTTTTTTTTTGCTGCTGTTGTTGGTTCATCACCCCATCATGATAAACTCGGCCATAAAAAAATCCCAAAAAAAGGGTTTGTATTTTTGGGAATGTTCAGGTTGACCCAATTCTGCAATCACATCTTTACAAATTAAACTCCATCACAACAAAGTTGATAAAATGCTGAAATTTTTTGGTGGTATTCTTTCCCCAAAAATTTTTTAATGATATTTTCAAACTTTAAAGGGGAAAAAAAAGATTAAAATTTTTTAAATCGATTTTGGTAGGCTTGTGTGTCCTTTTATACACAAAAATTTTTGACACTCTCCCCCTTTCCCTCTACACTCATGTGTGGGGGGGGTACTCCTACTTCAACTGTATTCTCATATTCTTTTATTCTAAAATTGGGGTGGTTTCTGATTCTTTTTCCTTCCCCCCTTTTCCCCAAAAATGAAAAAATTTATGTAAGGGTGACTCTACCATTTGGGGCCCTTTAAAAAACCAAAAGGGAAATTACAAGTCCCGGATGGGGCATTTTGGGGGGCAATAAAAATCAGTTCAATTTTGTGGCCATAGAAAAAGGGTTAAAAGCGAGAAAGGGGGGGAAAAACCTTTTCCGTTCGCGCCGTCATATGGGACCAAATTTGGGGCGAGGGTTTTCCCAATAAGGGGAAAAAGATCTTCAAGTCAAATGGGGGGATTCCGGGCTACGATGGATGAAACAAAATATTCGGAAATTTGGGTAAAAACTTTATTCGGATGATTCCATGGGTTTTTTTTACCTTAAACATGTAAAATAAAATATAATAAAATATTTTTTTTCTTCATTGTGTGAGATAAAACACCAAAAAATATATATATATATATATATATATATATATATATATATATATATAAATATATGTAATATTCAATATAATCACTTCTTTTTTAATTATGTAGTTTGAAAAAGCCCCCATCACACATACACACCCCGTACACCATTTAAAAGGGGGAAAAATGAAAATAATAATGAAACCTACTATTTGGAAGGGGGTTTGCTTAAAAAAAGCAAAAAAAGACATTTTGGCAATATGTGGCTCCGGGGGAAAATAAAATTTGAAGAAGAATAAATGAAGCTCTAACATTTTTTGACCAAATTTTAATCTGTTTTAGACTAAAAAAAAATTTCCCTAAAAAAATTTTGGTTTATGAATAAATGTATAAAATATTAGCTATATAAAAATCATGTTTTTTTTCCCAAAAAGAGATCGCTTTTTTTTCCTTTATATATATATATATATATATATATATTTTAAAAAAATAATATATATATGTGTTTTTACTAGATAAATTTTTTTCTTATTTTAAAAATTTAAAACATTTGTTCTCGGCCCAAGAAAAAAATTTTAAAATTTTTTTTTTTTTCCCCCTTTTTCATTTGGACGCTGATGTTATTCAACTTTCATCATTTTGGGTTTTCTTTTTTATTTTAAAAAATTTAAATTTTTGGTGGGTGAGGGGGGGCCCCTTTTCCCCCAAACCTTTTGGGTGATCCCCAAAACCCTCGCATCTCCCCCGTGGGCCCCACCTTCAAAATTTACCCTCAATACCCCCTCCACCTCTAATCTATTACAATGACATCATCGTCCGAGTCTTTTCATGATGACTCATCATCATCATCTTCCGATTCTATCATGATGACATCATCATCATCATCACAAAACCCAAAACCCTTCCCCCCTCCCCGGGGTTTGCTTTTGGCCAAAACCATCGGTCTGCAAAAATCATTAAGTCCCACCACTCATCCTCTTTTTTTCTTTCCCCCCCCATCGCTCACACAGTCGCAGAACTTTTTTGCAAACATGGTCTTCGTCCATCCTTTCCCCTCATCGCTGAACCACCAATCGTCATCTCCATGAAATGATCTTCTATCTATGGTTGATGAAAAAGATGTTTTCTGAATCAGGTCAAACCCCAATCCGCTGGGGCCCAAGGGGTTGATGCTTCCATATCCGGGGACTGTGACTGATCTGCACGACTTGGATGGGACCATCATCCACTGGTAAAAACTTGGGGGGTAATCCCGCCCAACACATATTCATAAGTCAGAAAAACTTTGGTTACACCCTGACATGATGATAAAAATTGAGGATTTTGCCCCTGTAAAACATTTTTTTATATCATTCCGGGGGGGGGATGTCAGGGGGGGAATAAGTGCATCAAATAGGTTGATCATTTCTTTTTCAAAATTAAAAGCCCCCCAATTAAAAAAATTTTTTTAATTTTAGAAAAAATTATTTTTAAATTTTTGGTCTTTCGTTTTAAAAGGGGGAAAATTAATTCGAGCTCAAATTTGGGGAATTATTCGAATTTTTTTTTTGCATTGAAACCAATTTCACCATAGGCAAAATTTTATTTTTGGGGAAGTAGAAAAATTATAGTACTTTAAAATTGGGGGGTTTTTTTAAAAAAAAGGTCAACATCATAAAAATTTTAAAATTTTAAAAAAATATAAAAAATTTTTAACTCATTCCTGATCCATTATTTCAAATGAAACTAACTATTTGAAGGCAACTTTTCTCCAATTTCACCCAAAAGGGGTTTTTTGCGCGGTCACAAAATTTATTATGTTTAAACTTTTGGGGTTGTAGATCAATTTTTCGCCCCCGCGGGGGGAAAAATTGTCTTTCCGCTGAATGGGGGGGAAACCCCCTCAAAACACAAATTCGCCATCCCATTCCTCGTCATCACCTCTTTTATCTGTTTTTTCCCCGGTACAGGATATCCTGGTGCCCCTCGGGGTTTTTGGGGCCCCTCCTCGGGAAAAATTTACCTACCCGGGCCCCCGGAAGACGCCCCCCCCCCCCAAAACCCCCCTCTCATGGCCCCAAAGGGTCATCTTCGTCTTCCTTTTTAACCAATGCTCCCTCATCGTTGGGGGGTTCCTGCTGCTGCTGGTTCCCCCTCTGGCATGGGGTTTCCTCAGCATCTGCTTGGGGTTCTTCCATGACCTGCTTCCTCTTGAATTTTTCTTCCATCATTTTTTGACAACTTCTTCAACGGCCGTTTGAAACACATTTTGATAATTCTAAACAAGATACAAGTTTTCGGTGAAGTCCTACCATTGAAGGATTTAATTTTTTTTTGGCTCAATCCCACTCCAAAAACCACACATATCAAACCGAAGATGAGTCGTAGAAATAACTTAATCTCCCCCCCAAAACATGCCCACCTAAGGCGTGTAAACATCACCATCCATTGCCAGCACCTCGCTCTACATGAACTCCTCCCCCCCGAGAGGGGGAAAAGGCATAAAACTACGAGTGCTGGATCGGGGAAACAATATTCCTTCGACTCTGCTCCTTTTGGGATCTATCTAACATTTTAGCTTTGTTTCAGATTTTCATCATGAAGAAATCCCCCCCCATAAGGTTTTCTTGCTGCAGGCAATTTTGAATATCATGGCTTTGGCTCGCCCTGGAGTAGTGGTGATGAACTTTATAGTCGTGAAGCTAGTGTGGCGGGACCTCCCAAAAAAGGTGGAGTGATTCAGGTGATAGATTATCAAAGTTCGAATGGAAAACCCATTACCAACTCTTTTTCACCCACCTTCCCTGCGACGCTGAACCATCGAGGTTGAGCATGAACCAAAGGGGTTCGGTTCCCGTGGCAAATTCACCACGAGACCTCCTTCGGTAAACAACTAGAAAAAAGGGGGTCCTATAAAGGCAAAAAGTCTCCAAGAGGGGGATCTGCCAAGTGTTCGGGTTTTGGGGTTTTGGGATGGTGGAGGTACACCCTTTCCCCCATGCCAACTGCGGGGCCACCAGTAATAGGCGGCAGCGGGTTATTTCCGACACAGCCATTGGGGTGGTCCTGCCCGGTGGCGGCTAAAAACCCATCGATGGTAATTATCGTAGACCATCTGAACTCACAAACCTATACCTACATCGTCCAAGGTCGGGGTGGGAAGAGATGGAAAGTCAATCCAAAACATTTTCAATGGCAACATTGTTTCCAATTGGGCGACAGTTGGGGAGATAAAAATGGAATGAAGGAGGTCGAACGTTCCCGTTCATCTTATGACGAATGAGGCAAGTTCAATTAGAATATGATGAACACCTTCACGAGCTTCAAAATTGAAAGAACGAATGGAAGAATTGGAAAAATTGAATCCCAATCGCGGGCTCAATATCAGGAATTTATTAATTTTTAAATTTCATGAGGGTTTATATGAGGAGCATTGTGATAAATATCTAAATAATGTCTAATAATGTTTAGTTGATAACTTTGAATAGTGTTGATTTTCCTAGACTTCATAAAGCAGATTGGAGTGTACATTTGAATTTTGGTTGGTCCACGGGATGGTCCTTGCGTGAGGAGGGCGCCATCTTCTGCTTCATGAAGTCTTTTTATTATCATATTTGGAAAAATATACTAATATCACTAATATTTTTTTCTTACAGATCTTGCTTCAAAATATTTTTGTGGTATTGAGATGGTGAGATAGTTGACTTGTAATTTATTTTCTATGGCATTTTTTCTGGTCTGACGAAATATCGATTAATGTTCTGAAAGTTGTCACTCAAAGTTTGAGTGTATTCCATCAAATTCTAAATAAAACACACAATTAAGCATCTTTTCCAATTTTATTTCTTTCAAATAACACACAAAACAGATGTTTTTAACTACATTATATATTTTACATATACTGAGGATCTTCAATGACATGTTGGTTGGAACCAGGCGGTGGGAACATGCAATAATGCTTGATCAGATGTCTTCCATGAGTGGATGAATTTTCTTTTCCAACGATTCAATTCTTTTTATACAATGTCCACTGCTGATTGAACGGATGCTTGTACAGCGCAAGGTAACTTCCTTCGTGTCTGTTATTTGATTGTCGAGATATGTGAGGTGTTACACAATCGCTCGCATCAATTGGATCACCAACATTCCTCAGTCGTTTGCCCTCCATATCATAGTCTCCATCTTGTGTGTGCTTTAAACCAACCCCAGTTGGTCTATGTATTATTGGAGTATGGTTACATTTCCCTCTTGCGACCGAATTTATCTATAACATTACTCATCTTTCCACTATCATGGATAAATTCTCACTGATCATTGTGACAAAGATCTAAAGATATATAATCCTCTACCCGGATGAATTTATATATGAAATATCAGACATATATGAAATTCTAATATAAAGTCATCTCAGGATATAGAAATGAATCTACGTCCCTCAATCTAGCGGTCAAAATTTTTTCGAACCGCGAATTAGAATAATTCGCGGCGCGATTAAAATTAATCCGCGGATCAATCCGCGAATCGAAGAAAATTTAATCGCGATCGCGGATTCGCGCCTACGGCCGCAAATCCGCGATCTCTGGATTTAATTTTATCTCGATCCGCGAATCGATCCGCGAACTAATTTAATCCGCGGCCACGGATTTAATTCGCGGTTCATTTTGCGACCACGAAGCGACGTTTCACCGCGAAGCGGTGTATCCGCGAAGCGTTTCTTATTGCGAAGCGGACTTTCTACCGCGAAGCGAACTTTTCTAAAGCGGTATATTTGCGAAGCGAAGACATCTTATCGTGAAGTGGTCGATGTCCATACTTTTGATTCACGGCCGCGATCCGCGGTTTAATTTCAACCCGAACGCGATTTGATCCAACGGACTAATTTAATCTGCGGCAACGAATTAATTTAATTCGCTGGTTGATTTTTCGTATCCGCGAAGCGATAATTTACAAATTTCTGATTCGCGGACGCAGATTGAAAATTGAATTATTTTGAGGATTACTACTTCTATTCAAAATAAAACACAATGAAATGCCTCAATACTTTTATTTTCTCCTACTTATGTCAATGCTATATATATTAATTATTTTAACAACTCAACTATGCATTTTCCAGTTAATTTGAGTATTGCGAATGATATTATTCAGTTATTTCTGCACTCAATGATGCGATTAAATAATCCAATCTACTTTCGGAATTCATGCCATATTCTTGTGAAAAGATTTACTATGTTATTACATATACGAATAGTTTCATTAGGATCCACTGATGGGAACTCAATGTCATTTTGACCCCAAAGGGAGGGTTTGTGTTGTATTGGGAATTATGAATCTTTTATCATCATCATATGATAGTGCTACTTTATTTTTCAATTCCGTATACATATCATGTGAGATGCTTCTGAAAGAGTTCATCTTCCTGAAAATTTTACCACCATTCTCAACTATTTTTTGTAATCCTCCAATGTCAATTGATTCTTTATCACAGATCTCTTCACCTTTGGCTCTCTTTACTTCTGTTGCTAGAGATTGAACATAGTATGCTTTCCACCTGTACCATAAAAACTAATTATTGGATCATTGGGAAACTCATCTTTGAAATTACCCAAGACTGAATTTTTTACAGGTATGCCGAATTTATTATGTTCAATTTTAATTAGATGTTCGAATCTATTCATATTGGTGCTGATGAAATCATAAAATTGTCGTATTTACTTTTAAATTAGAGAATCTGTATCGGTGTAGAGCAGAGAAGCATTCTGACCGAATTCTTTCTTTATACATCTATAGTAAAAATCGTACATTACAGTCTTGGATAATTCCAAAACACAGAATCCCAAATACAGTGGTTTGTCGTAATCACTTTCACTTTACCCATTTGAATCGCAACAGAAATTTTCATTTAAAAAATGGCGCAACTTTTGAAGTTTGGCATTTCAATCAGAGCGCCGCTCCCATACTTCTGTGAGCATTCTGCCAATGTGTAACAAGCCTCCATCGATCCTATTGTCAACGTTTTCCATCGTTTTTGCCATAAACTGCATTGTTCATCAACTTATAGAAATCTTTCTCAGACTTATTATTAGATCTATTACGCATTTGAGGTGTTGAAGGATCGATGTAAGGCTTCATCAACATGACTGCTTGAATCTTAGGGGTTCTATGGGTATGCATAACAATCAAACCATTATTGACAGGCCTGTTTCAAGTTTTTATAATGAACCACATACTTTCGCTTATCTTTTCAAATTTGGAATCAATTTTGGAATTTTGCTTTAGATTTGGTGGCACTATACTTTCTACCAGAAAGGGAAGGTCAGGAATGTTTATCATTGCAATTCTTGAGGATAATGTATGTCAACTTCAAGGACATATCCATATGGATCATTGTCTGCCACAGCCATAATATCTAAATTTGTGATTTCTTCTCGAGTTAGCCAAGTGAAATCAGATGTAGGTAATGGTTGTGACATACTATGTCCATATAAATTTGTAGCATCCAAATATGAAATGAATGATGATTGCTCATTGGGATCGAAATCAGGCAGAAACTTATTATTTGCTATATGCTTCCTATCGCTACATTGCATAATACCTCCACGGATGCCTTTTTTGAAAAAATGTATCATATCAATGTCAGTTAGCAGTTCAAGTTCAATATTTGTATATTTCAACATTGCATCCCAAGATAATCCAGGTGCAGTATAATATTGAGCTGGATCCAACTTATATGTATCTAAACAAATCCGTCTAAAATTCTCGAAAATATCACATAGTAGTAGGACATCAGATTTTAAATATAAATCCGAATATTCTCCAAGACTCTTACATTCAAATAGTTCCCAAACACGTTCGGCTCTCATATAATCTTTCTCTGATACATGTTCCTCATTTAAATTGTCATAAAACTGATTTTTTGTCGGTAAATTAGGATGATCCAATTTATTGATGTTGTCCACGAAACTATATGGGAAAACACCTTTCTGCCTCATTAAATTGAATTTTTCTTTATCGGAAAACATTTTAACATCTCTACATTGCTTATCACTCAAATTTGCACCCAACTTTTCTAATGAACTTGACATGAACTTGAAGCTATCTATAAATCTCATTTTCAAAAAATTTTTCTTAATTTTTCCTTCTTTACTTTGATAGCTATGTGTGTAGAGATGTTTCGTAAACGAAATGTATTTTTCCTTAGTTTGGGGAATAACATCAACCTTATCCTTTTCCTCATACAATTCTTTAATGAACATATGGCAATCATAACCACTCATATTATGGCATATAATGGGGATGAAATTTGGTATTTGAAATTCAAATTACAGGCAGAGTGTGCTGCTGGATATCTTTTTCTCCCCGTGAGATGGCAGTGGTCTCTGACTCTAACATCCCCTTCTGTGAAAGGTTTTTCACATATACCACAAGTGGTGGCATTATGAAATTCCCTTTCCTCTTCTGGGGTTTGTTTAGTCATTGGTTTGACATACCTCAAATGATTATTATATATATTTCTTAAATCTTCTTCTATTCGCATTGTGAAAACCTTTGCCGCATCAGCACCTCTATATGAAACAAATTTTGTTAATTTATCATCAAAGGAACATTTTATCAGATAAGCAAATGAGTAAGCTTCGTGTTGGAAGGTTCTATTCGTGTACGCGAGTTCTGGATTCGGTTCGGTGGTTTGTATAGGCTTCAGAACCGATTCAAAATCTGCATATACTACAAAAGGTACATTCATTTGTCTTTCGAAATTTTCAAACATTAATGTATTACCGGTAACCATTTTCCCAAATTTATTTATTCTGAAATCAGTTTGCGGTACTGTTGTACATACATGATTACAATCGTGCATCTGGTGACGCAACAGTAATCGCTCATTCGAAAAATACAATAAACATCCATCACAGAAATATATTTTGTGCTCGTGAGCTGAAATTTGACTTGACACCAATCTTGAGAGATCTTTTATCCAACAATAATGACTATTTCCCACCTCATCTGTGATAAGCAATAAATTTCTCTGAGAGTATCGCAAGGGCCCAATCACCTCATATTTGACTCTCTTATTCTCAATCTTAGATTCCAAACCATAAACATTGACTGAAATATCATTCAAATACTCAAACATTTTTATATCACGTAATTTCACTGGAAAATCCATACCTGTTACATTCAAGACAGTCTCATAATGTGGATAGGATGACACCTCCGATACATTATTATTAGTGGGGAATAATGCAGATGTCACGGCCCATGCAAAGCAGCATTGGTCTTCATTTTTTATGTTGACAACACCTTTTCTTCTCTCAATGAATTCGGGAAGTTTCATGTATGATAATCCACCAAGTGGACTGTATTTGTTTATGTTCACCTCAAGGAACATAATTTTCTCGCAACTCCATCCTGAAAAATTACTTTCATTAAACCTTTCATCATTTGCAACAATTATAACTACAAACCTGAATCACGCTCCTCAAACTCCGTACTTTGGGCAATTATAATGTCACGAAACGCATCGAATAATCCATTCAAATCAGTTGATCGATCTGCTATACGGTTGGGAGAATTGAATGATTTTATATCTGTCAATTCCTGTGTTTGAATGACATAACTTCCAAACACTTCCATGTTGACCTTGATGGAGTTGTGTAGTTTGATGTTTTTTTCCAATAGCTCGAGTACTTTATGCTTGATATCGTTGAAAAAAGGTGCATACTCTGTATACATATTCTCACTAGATACTCTGTAGCTGGAAATGCGTCACTTGAATGCATTTTTAATGAGGTGTACACCACCTCCCAAGTGAACATGAATTCGTCCTTGTGCGAGTGTTCTATTGTGAGAGTTGACTTGACAATATGGAAATGTCACATTACAACAATTACATGTATAGAGTGGTGCAGGTGGTGAGTCATCGCCATTGTTCAATTTAACTCGTTTCACTGAAGGACCTCCCTGGCAGTTTCCCGTTGATGCCGACGTAGATTATCACTACAGGTGAAATCTTTACCACAATCACACGAATACATTTCACCAACTTGTTTCAATAGCTCACTGGAGGAGACACTGATTCGAAATACTCTTCTCCTGGAATATTTCAGTGAAATACCCCCACCATACAACAAGTCCGATGCGATGCGCAATCTGTATGGATTTGAGGGGATTCTCTTGACATTCAGCGCACTCATCAATAATCGCAGTTCATTCTTAGCTCTCTCACAGGACAAACGCCCTCCTGGCTTGGAGAGTACAAGGATTAATGAAGGTCATGACTGCACAGAATATGTATGCCTACACCACAACTTTAGTCAAGGTCAAACAAACATTGAGATCAAATCTTTTGGTTGCCGAAACAATCCCAACATCAAAACTCAAGGTCAAATCTCAAAGTCAAAACTTAATGTTATGAATCTCAAGGTCATATTCAAGGTCAAAACTGAAGTCGAATCTCAAAGTCGACCAAACCCAATATCAAAACTCAATGACAAATCTCAAAGTCAAATCTCAAGGTCAAACACACACACATTGCACACCTGCAACTATTCAAGGTCACACGTGACGTCATAGTGGTGGGGGGAGAGCCAGAACCGGCTTAAATCTCCTACTAACTGAGGACAAATTTATATTTTGATATATCACTACAGCCAACACATATTCATATTTCTCCAACCTACAATTGTATCAGAGCGTGATATATTTTCTTCAGATGTTTTATATCAAAGATTTTCTCAAAAACATCGACATTTTGAATATATATATATATATAATATATTTGTTCATAATGTTATTGATTCAAATGTTCCATTTCAGGATATTGTCCAGGTAGAACAAAAATTCTACCGTTTTGTTGTGAAAGTTCAATAGACAGTTTTTTTCAGATTGATGATGAGTAGTTCACTACCAAAGTATTCCGATAATGAGAAAAATGATTCCATGATTTTCTGTTTCAAGTCAGATCAGGACTTGTACCTGAATAAGATACGTCCGCCGGAATACTTACTTTCTGAAGTACATCTAATAATACGTTTAAATGAATCAAAAATAGAATAGGACTACATACAACATTTTGTAGGACCTCAGGGGTTATGTTGTTAATTTATTCCGTTATCCTAACTTTTGAATCTGCAATATTGTCTGGTCTATTGTAATATACTTTTGATTTTAAATAACCCCATAGGAAGTAATCGAGAGGAGTCAAATCGGGGGATCTAGGCGACCATTCAATCGTTCAACGTCTTCCAATCCACTTATTGAGAAAACTTCGTTCAAATAATCTCTAACAATACTTTTGTAATGCGGTGGAACTCCGTCTTGTTGGTACCGAATTGATCTATCTATTGCATTTGGATCATTAATATCAGGAAAGAGTCTTTTCAATGAGGCTGTAAAAAATTCATAAGAAAATCTAGATAAACCTCACCATTAACTGTGCCTTCGAAAAATAAGGGCAAATAATTCTGTTGTTAACGATACCAGCCCCAACGTTCACTTTTCTTAGGATATTGTGTGTGAGCCTCACACATCCAATGAGAATTTTCGCTGCTCCAATATTTACAGTTTTGTCTAATCACCGTTCCATTCAAATGAAAAGAAGCTTCATCAGAAAAAACAATTTTGTTTACGAACTACAAATCTGCTTCAAAAACCAGGTCGAAATGTTAAATTGGACAATGAAAAAAAGTTGGATGTAGTGTTAGCGATTGAGGAAAATCCACATATGACAAGTAGACAACTTGCCGCCGATAATGATATAAGTAAATCATCGATATTGAGAGTTTACATAAGGAAAAATACAATCTTTATAAAGTTCAGTTGATTCAGAGTTAAATGAGGATGATCCTGATAGAAGGCAACAATTCTGTGAACTGATGATGGACAGAATGGAAGCAGATATGCAGTTTATAAACAAAATTGTTTTTTCTGATGAAGCTTCTTTTCATTTTGATAGGCCGGTTAATAGACAAAACTGTAGATATTGGAGCAGAGAGAATCCCCATTGGATGTGTGGGGCTCACACACAATATCCGGGAAAAGTGAACGTTTGGGCTGGTATAATTAACACCAAAATTATTGGACCTTATTTTTTTGAAGGCACAGTTAATAGTGAGGATTATCTAGATTTTTTTTATAAAATTTTTACAGCCCACATTGAAAAAACTTTTTCTGATGTTAATGATCCAAATACAATAGATCGATCAATTTGGTATCAAACGTATTGTTAGAGATTATTCAAACGGAGTTTTTCTCAATAGGTGGATTGGAAGACGTTGAACGATTGAATGGCCGCCTTGATCCCCGATTTGACTCCTCTCGATTACTTCTTATGGGGTTATTTAAAATCGAAAGTATATTTCAATACACCAGACAATATTTCAGATTTAAAAGTACCGATAACGGAAGAAATTAACAACATAACACCTGAGGTCCTACAAAATGTTGTCCGAGAATGCCAAGATCGACTTGCTTATTGTCAAGAAGTAAATCGTGGTCATTTTGAACATTTAATTTGATTGTAAAATAATTTGATAATACTACCTAAACATTTTGTGACATTATTTCCTTCATTCTACGTGAAGTATAAAAAATTTAAATTTTCAAAATGAATTTTCTCAGTTATTATTGCACCAAATTTGAAAAAATCATTATTGCTGAACAGAGAATGAAAATCCCTTCCGAACAAGGTGCCACACGACCCCCTTCTCATTTGAAATTTTAAAATAATTCAGAGGTGGTGCAAGGAGGGGGTAATATTTTCATACTCTGAATTGTTAAATTAAAAATTTTGGTTTTTTGAAACAAATATTCAATACGCTAAAAATGAATCCATTCCATACCTATGGACCAAGGCCGTACTCAGTGGAGGGAGGGGGGGGGGGTGTTAGGGGGTTGAAATCACCCCTCGAAATCTGTAAAATATATCTGGAATAAGGTGAAAATCCGGTAGTTTTATGTACATCCCATACATTCATTCACATTTTTCAATTTTGTGACCAAACCCCCTCCACCCGAAATTTTTCTCTGAGTACGGCCTTGCTATGGTCCGATATATATATATATATATATATATATATATATGATAATGAGATACCGGGATAATGGGTTAGAAGGATAACTGGATAACGAGAAAGGGAAGGGATAACGGAAACAAGATAACGAAATAACGGGAGAACGGGAAACAGGATAACGGAGAAAGGTATAACAAGAAACGAGATAACTGGAAGTGAAGCTAAGCTATAGTCATGAGCTAGATGAAACAACACAAAGAAAAACATAGGAAAAAATACACATTCCGCGAGGACGAAGTCGCAGGTACAAGTTAGTGAACAATAAACCCAAACAGATGATTTCCCCACAGAAGAAAAACGATAAAAACGTAAAAGATTGCTTCGAGTCTCAGAGGAAAATTAGGAATTCAAAACTCAAAAGAAGGATGGTGTTCAATTTCCTTTTTTGTTAAGAATCGAACTGAAAATGGGCAAAATCTCTATTCTTCTTTTTCTATGTTTATAAAAACAGAACGGTGAGTTTTCATTGTCGTTCTACACGTGACTCCATTCTCTGTATTAAAACTAAAAACCATCCATGGAACTTCGATTCCCAATAACTATCTGATATGAGTCCTTCACAGAGAAAACCCTATTTCTTCCTGAAAACGACTGATAAACATGTCTAACAGATAACTTTCGGTGGAACCTATACAATGACCATAAATCAAATTAAACCAAATATTCGGGAATGCCAGAACGCTTCTCAACAGCATAGTTTTCATTTTGGGAGAACACGTTTGCAGAAAATCTTTTCACTGAATCAGTAACATTGTTTTTTCGTGCTTTAAGGTACACGAAAATTATCGCATCGCCTCAGAGAACTAAATCCGGTACTGTGCACGTTCGATATCATATATATAATAATGTCCTAGTTGCTCTTATTTCAATTTCGAATAGGTGTTGACTGTGGCGCCCGGTAAACCTCCTTTGCATTTGTAGGAATTTATACCTTGCTTTCGCAGTTGGAGACATGGGCGCCGTCACATAAGGGAAAGGGCGCCCCTCTCTGGATTTTTGCAAAGTATTTGAACTAATCCAACTTGCTTGCCATATGTCAACAGATAAAAAATCTAACCTCAAAACAAAATCTGAAGCTCAACAAATTTCATGCTCTGTATCCTCCACCGAATTTATTGCATTTTTCAATATATCTGAGAAATATTGTCCAATAATGGAACCATTCACAGAAAAACTGCAGGGAATTTCTATTCATTTGAAAAAATATTTATTCAAGAAATAAACTCAAATTGGAGAAAAATCTTGATTTGGAAATGAAAACTCTGCCGTTAGTTTCACGTCGAATTAATCGGCCAAACATTCAGCAGAATATTTTAGAGTTTGTATATTTATTCCCCATTCTGATTCTCTCTTGGACATTACATTTTATGTGTCGTTCCATATACAGTGCTCGTCTAAAGTCCGTTCCCCCTCTACAAATTTTTTAGACAACCTGGTATATGGCAACGAAATTTGGAGAGCTCAAATAGGATATAAAAACCTACCTTTTCATGAGAAAATCACAGTTAAAAGTTTCAAAATGGCGGTTGAGCGCCATTTTAAATAATGTTTTCAAATAGAACACCTCGTATATTATTTCATTTTCGAAATCTGCTCATAATTCTCAACAGTTCTCTATATTACACTTTACTCCTAGATTCAATTATTTTCGACATATTAACGTTCGAAAAGTGGCATTCCGGTTTAAAATTAAGTATGGATTTTGGTCACTTCCGATAAAACATTTTGCTAACTAAACGTTGTTATTAATTTGTAGTTAAATCTCTTGATTAATTCGACCAATAAGAGGCGTAAAGAGAGTGTATCAAGGATAAACAGTACCGCTTACCGGAATAACACTTTCATTTAACCCCAACAATTATATCATCCAGTGTTCAATGTGGCCCCCTCCTGAATCTTGACAATGAAGTGCTCTATTATAAATAGCTTATCTCACGTTGATGAAAGTCTGTTCATCTATTTCTTCACATGTATCTATTATTCTGCATTCCAACTCTTCTATTGTTTGGCATTCAGTGGCGTAGATTTTTGACTTCAGATACCCCCAAAGGAAAAAATCTAGAGGTGTAAGATCCGGAGAGCTTGGTGGCCATTCTTTACTTCCTCTGCGACCTATCCATCGCCCAGGAAAGTTTGTGTCGAGGAACTCTCTAGCCATGCGATCGGAATGGGGAGGTGCCCCATCCTGCTGAAATATGATTTCACGATTTTCAAACTCTTCCTGATTGTTCAATACAATTTGACTTATTCGAAGTTCAATTTCAGTTTCTGAAAGATTTCCGCAAAGAACTCCTGTAAGATTGCTTCTGATGAAAATCGGTCCAATTGCCTAAAATCCCCGCCCAAACATTCACCTTTTTAGGAAACTGGGTATGAATCTCTCTAGAGATATGCGAATTAGTATCGTTCCAGTATCGTACATTCTGTTTGTTGACTTTTCCATTAAGGAAAAACGTGCATTCGTCTGCGTGCAGAATTTTCATTTTATAGGGATGAGACTTTCCTTTTTGTAGAAATCTTTGGACATTTTTGAACTTACTCCACAGGATTCAGCAACAATTTCTACCTTTTTTTCTTCTGAAAGAGGCGGTCTGATCTTTCAGCGTACCAGTTGCTTGGAGCTCATTTAAAAGTTTGCGCAAATATGACCTCGAAATAGGATTCTCGGGAAATCTATCATTAAACATACGGACTGCTAGATGATAATTTCTTCCAGCTTCTCCAAATATCAAAACTGCTTCAAATTTATTGTCTAAACTACGAGCCATGATCACACTTTTCATAAAAGGATGTAGGCGCTCAACGGACTATTTGACAGTTAGCAGTTCAGTTTGACAGTAAACAAGATGTTACCGCGACAACGATTTTTCCAATGCAAACTTGATTGAAAGCAACATTAGTGTTTTTGGTTGGGTTTGAAATGACCAAAATGTTACTATTCAAACGTTAATATTTCGAAAACAATCGAATTTAGGAGGAAAGTGTATGAGAGAAAACTGTTGAGAATTATGAGCAGATTTCGAAAATGGAATAATATACGGGGTATTCTATTTAGAAAATTCATTGAAGATGGCGCTCAGCGGCCATTTTGAAACTTTCAGCTCTGATTTTTCCATGAAAAAGTAGGTTTTTATCTCCTATTCAAGCTTTTCAAATTACGTTGCGATATACCAAGTGGTTCAAAAATTAATAGGGGGAAACGGACTTTAGACGAGCACTGTATGCCTCATTAGACAGGGAATTATTTTCAGCAGAAGTCAGTTAGGCGCTTTTAAAAAAAATAAAAAATCACGCTTATATAGCAATAAAGACTGGAAAGTTAAAAATAAAAAAGAGTGTTTGATATAAGTCATCCTAATTTCATTATAAAAAGTTAGTAAGAGCACCCCATGCTTTTTTCACGTGAGAGAAAAATTTTTGGTCAATGACTTCATTCGTGTTGAAAAGATAAACACTCTCAATTGGATATTGAATAGAAATGATTTTCTGTGAATTGAAAAGACCCTAACTCAAAAAAATAATCCGAAAGTAAAAATGTTATTTTCTATTCCAGTTCAATTAAGAACTCATATAGATGAATGAGAAGAAGAAACAAAAAGGAGCACTCACCAGAAATCATTTGTAACATTGATGCAAGACTGGCATCGCATTCACTATCTATCAGATGTGGTTCAATGTCCAGCTGGCTTTATCCGGAGACACACAGACAGACACCGGATCAGGTGAAACTGAATAAAAGCTTGTAATATTCTATACCTTCGAGCCTCGCCTATCGAATCGACATTTCGAATGGAATTATCAAATAACAGAATACACCTGATATATCTCCACCACTACAATTAAAGTCATCACAGGGATAATATTAGGGGATCTTCAAGTTAATCTTATATTTGCTGAAAAGCACCCGCTTCAAAACCCGTTGTTACTATGGTTTCCCAGTTTTATACGCATACTATCGGAAATTCCAAGTGGATTACGAAATATATCCGTGTGGAATTGCCGACGTATAATCTTATGAATCCTCGCATCTCTAGAATTTATGTTCTTATTCGAATATGATTCCAGGTGTCCCTTTCCCATTGCGATTATTCCTACATTGTCAGAAAGCCTGTAGTTCACTTCAATTATTTTCATTACAAAGTGATATATTTCCCTAGTTCGCTGAAATGAAAAACAAATCAGATTTTGGAAACTAATTATACAGGGTGAGTCAGAAGTACTTTGACAAACTTCAGGAGGTGATGCCTCACAATATTCTATTATGAATTGTCCAAATACATATATGTCCGGACACGCTCCGTTTCCAAGATACAGGGCTATTTTTCTGAAATAACTTTCAAAATACTCACCTTAATTAAACTAAAATTGGTATTGAGAAGTTTTTCAAGGTGTCAATTTCGAACCTGATGTTATTATTGCTCTTACTCGTAGGGGGCGCCACCTACACATCTTTATCATTTTTGAAGATCCATAACTTTTTTGAGCGTACGTCTAGCACATTTTTCAGTGAAAAAATTCAATTCCTCCATCATATCTACGTAAAAAAGCTACTCCCGTTACAAGGCGACATAAGCAACCGTTTTCTAGATATTTGGACTTGAAAATTTCAAGTCGATTATTTGATAATCGATGAATTTGAAGTTCAAGTAAGTAGTTTTGGTAATTACATATTATGTAACAGCTAAACGATTTGTTGCTTTGTTGAAGTTTCTGTAAGTTTTAAAACACTAATTTTGAAAAAAAAATATTATTGAAACAATAATGCTCATTTAGCCGATATGCATTTCGTTTATGGCCTTGCGGATGGCAATGCGCGCGAAGCAAGACGTATTTACCAGGAGCGATTTCCTAATCGAGTACTGCCTTCAGCTCCAACATTTACCAGTCTCCACCGTCGTTTGGCAGAAACAGGTAGCTTCAAGAGGGCAACTGATATTATTAGAAGACCACGACAGTCCGAACCCCAGAATAGGAAGAAACTGTTTTGAACGCTCTCGAGGAGAATCCAGAAACAAGTTCAAGAATAATTGCTGAAGCTCTCAATTCTACTCAGACCACAGTTTGTGTAGAATTATCCACGATCAACAATTGTATCCATGCCATATTCAGAGGGTACAAGCTCTTTTGCCACGAGACCTTCCCCAACGCATCACTATGTGTCAGTGGTTTTTGAGAAAATTGGCTGAAAATCTTCAATTTTCAGTAATAATACCACTAGTGACTGAATTTTCGCGATAAGTCTGTCGATTTATGTCTAAACGAAACTGAGTTGCTTGAAAACACCACGAGTCCGCAGGACGAGTGGTGTTTTTTTCAAGCAACTCAGTTGAGTTTAGAAATAAAAGACAGACTTATAAAATAAATTCAATCACGAGTGGTATTTTATTAGACTATTTCACGAACAAAGTGAAAGGTCAAAAAAATTTGATTCGGCAGAATGAGAGGAAGAAATTTAATAATAATAAATAATTCAAAATTAATTATAATCATGAAATACATATTTATTTTGACTATTAACAATTTGTTTCAATTATTATTTGTTACCTATAACAATAAATAATTTTTTATGAACACGAACAATACATTATCGACTATAATGATTATAAATGGTGCAATTGTAAACATTTTGAATAGTATCACCGTTATTAGGTGGGTACACAATGTATTGTTGGTATTATTACTTGATGTACTTGGAGTACTCCTAAGGTATTCACTATATTCTGATGTTCAGCACTAAGATGTGAATACGGTTTCATCGAGTTCGAACTTCCATGTCCAGTAATTTTTATAGCTTGTTGTTCACTAACGCCGGATTGTAGTAACTGACTAACTACAGTGGCACGATGAGAGTGATTTATTTTTAGTTTTTTAGTGTCTAATCCTATCTTTTCTACAGAGAGTTTGGTCCATTTTGATATTGTATTAATACCAATAGGGCAATTCTTGTACCAATTATTATTATTATATTTCACTTGCCATTCACTGTGAGAGAAAGTCTGTTTTTGGTAATAATTCCCTTCTTCGATATAAGTTTCCGGTATAATCTCACAGGACATATTTCAGGATTTTTCAAATTTTTAGTAAGCCATTTAGTATCTGCACAGTTTTTATCACCACCTTGGTGGGTTTCTAACATGGAAAAAGTTGCTTCGTTACCTCTCCAAGCTAGTTCCACTGCAGCTATGTGAAAAAACTTCTTTTTGAGTCCCTCTGGCGTGTCTTCGTCCCATTGTAAGCACACATTTTTATATTCGTCTGAAGTCATAGCGACAGAACTCATTTTTTTTTTCGGGTACAGCTTGCAACAATTTTCTCTTACTATCACGAGCCGCCCTTGCCTCCTTGAACATTATATCGTTTTGAGGATCAATATGTCTCTGATACACACAAACATATTTTTCTTGTATTAATTTTGCGGTAGTGTTCCATATGGTTTTAATAACACTCTCCTTGTAATCACTACCATCAATTTTCCGCATATTGAATGCCCAGTCTTTTAGAATGAATGCTAATCTTTCGTTGCCATTTTCTCCATCTAATTTGTAGTTGCGTTCCGCACAGAACGTCAAAAATTGTCTCCATATAGAAGATTTTGATTTTTTCGTGTTTCTGGGTATATTTTCTTCAATATTTTGGTTTATTACTTCGTTTGAAGTAGCACCGAAGCGACTCATTTTGACGTTTGCAGCTACAATTATTTTTGCCCAAACTGCCAAACTTTGCATTGCGATCCGTATCTATGGTTACGTCGTTGAAAACACGATGCTGATAGACCAATCAGAATTGAAAGACAGCTGGTGTTTTCGCGATAATACAAGCTGTCTTTGGTTTTTGATTGGTCATATATTGTGAAAATTCCAAGGTGCGTGGAATAGTCAAGATAAGATATGTACTCTTCACGGACGAGGCAAACTTCTCCCGAAATGCTATCACAAACTTTCATAACAACCATGCTTGGGCTCTGGAAAATCCGCACGCAGTTAGTGAAAGACATTATCAGTATCAATTTTCTGTAAATGTATGGGCGGTAACTAAGAGGTCCATCTCTGCCTCGACCAACCCACCTGTTATTGAAATGAAGATGTAGCCATTCCCTCACTGACAGTGTGAAATGGGGAGGTGCACCATCATGCATAAACCATAATTGTTGTCGATCTTGTAAATTTATATCTTTCAGGAATTCTGGAAGATTATTGTTCAGCAATTCGAGATATTCACGACCATTTAGTGCTGCTTCGATTTCAAAGAATCCCAATATGTTATCGGCTACTATTCCACACCAAATATTTATTATAAATGAATATTGGAAATGGTGATCTATAGTTTCATGTGGATTCTCTTCTGCATATATATATATATATATATATATATATATATATATATCTTTATATATATGATTCTACTGTACGTGTGTTGTCACTGAACTCCTCCTAAAAGGCTGGACCGTATTGGATGATTTTTTTTATGCGTTTGGGTGGCGCCCTGGATGGTTTGAATTCACAAATCATCCCCCTAAATGTTAAGGGTGGTCCACCACTTAATTTTATTTTTCAGACAACATTTTTTGTTTTTATTTTTATGATACATCATACAAAAATACATACAAACCCAAATTTTCACCCTTCTACGATCAACCCCTATTTTTTTGGCAAGATTTTCATTTTTAATTTTGTCATGACTTGGAATAAAAAAATTCATATTACTCCTAATGTTCACCCTTCTACGATCAACCCCTATTTTTTATGAAGGGAATAACGGGAAAACAGAATAACGGGATAAATAAAAAACGAGATAATACGAAAACGGAATAACGGGATGAATAAAAAACGGGATAACAGGAAAACTGGATAACGGGATAACGGGAATAACGAGATAACGAAAAAACGAGAGAACGGGAAAAGGAAGGGACAGGATAGGGGAAAACGGGAACGGGATAAAAAAAAAACGGGATAACGGGATGAAGGAAAGGGGAAAGGGAAAAAAAAAGGGGAAGGAAAAGGGAAAGGAAATAACGGGAAGACAGATAAGGGGAAAGGAAAAACGAGAAACTTGATAAAGAAAAAATGGGGTAACAGGAAAATGGGATATAGGGATAACGGAATAACGGGAATAACGGGATAACGAAAAAACGAGATAACGGGATGACAGGATAAGGGGATAACGGGAAAACAGGATAACGGGGTGAAGAAAAAAAGGGGTGACAGGGAAATGGGATAACGGGAAAACGAGATAACGGGACAACAGGAAGCGGAAGGAGTCAAAAGCATAATCTAGATGGAACAACATAAAGGAAAACATAGAAAAAAAGAAATTCTACGCGGACGAGAGTTTTCGGGAAAAACATTTTGGGGAACATATAAATTTGGACAGGACAACGTCTGTCGGGTCAGCTAGTATATATATATATATATATATATATATATATATATATATATATATATTGTTATGATGAGAAATATTTGTTCAATATTGAAAATACCTTTCTTGGTAAATGTTGTTTCATCCGTGAACAATATTTTGTAATGAATCTAGCATCATTTTTATGTTCCGGGATAACCCAATTACAGAAATCTAATCTTTTACAATGATCACCAGCACGAAGTTTTCGCACTTTGAACAAATGAAGGAAGCCCTTGAATTTCCAAAACACTTACCATAAACAACATGCATATCTGCAAGCTTACTAAAGGAAAAGTTTTGCATTCTGGAACAAGTGCTTCTGAAGAACTGTATTTATTGCTTTGTCCAAAAAACTCTATATCACTGCAATGACAAATATCAACTTGATCACCATACATAATGACCTAAATCACCCCATTGCGGATAGGAGTGCATTGCAAAATTGAATTGAAATAAATAATGATTTAAACTAGTTCAATTTTCTATTTCATTCGGATATCATTTTGAAATATTTTTCTGTATATCAAATGGTTTTGTTGTGCTTTAATCTTTCCAATCGGTTCCTTTCAATAAGCACAGAATAAATTCGACGGAATCTTCTTATTCCATAGGAGAAATGTTTATAGATGTACTTGAAAATATGAACAGGATGTTCATAAAATCGGATGTGGAATCATCTGTGACTGAAAGATACACTTTAGTCACAATTCACAGAAAAATATTTTTATTCAATATGCAATTGAGAATGTTTCACTTTTTAGAAATATTTATATTATTTCTATATTATGGTGGATTAGTTGGAAAAAATGCGCTTCAAAAGTTAATTTCTGTTTGAAATAATTGGATGGGAATTCAATGCAAAATTTGTTTTATAAATAACAATACATTTTGGAAAGAGTTATACACTTTTTACTAAAAATGAATGAGTCTCTTGGGATGTGAGGTGGGAAAAGAAATTTGGTATTCTTCGGCACGTCATTGTGACAACTGATTTCTTCTCAAAATAGAGCACCCATTGAAGGAAAGCATACCTTCAAATATAATTGTTTTTTTTCAAAATTCTGAAAGTTACGAGAAAAATGCCTATTAATTTTCCAGTTTTAACACCCTGTATCTCTAAGTAGCTTTGTGAAAAACTGCATGTGAAAGTGTCATTCATTGTTTTGCTAGAATATCCAATTGTTATTTGAAACAGTAATTAAGATTGTCCAATTTACTTCAGCCGAACAATTGTTTCATTACTAGTATGTTTGTATTCATAAAACCGCAATTATATTGAAAACGGTTGATTTTTCCGATTTCAAACAAGTTCAAATTCTTTACTCAAAATTGAATGAGAAATGCGAAAAATTAATATTTCTCCTGATTTCACCAGTGGCGTAAAAAATTAGGGATAAAAGGGACCATGATACCCTCCTTGTACGCCACTGGTGGACACTGGAAATGTATTTTTTTTTCAAAATGAAGCAATTATCCAACAAAAATTTTTGTCTGAAAAATTTACAAAACTGTGGAAGTTATGATTAAAAAATACTTTCAATTTTTCATATTCTCTGCAACGAACGACATTTGAGAAAAGAGATATTAGAAAAGTCGTATTTATTTTTCGAAGGTAATCTTCCGTTTCAATTTGGCACTATAGTTTCGGGACACCCTGTATAACAAAGTTTCATTGTTACACCATTATCGAAGTGTCATTGTGCGAGGCTCGTTACGAATTCAAGAGCTCTTGAATTTTCGTGACCCTAAAGTAATCAGAACTATTCCTAGAAATTCGATAATTTGGAGTCATTTCCCAAGCCAAAATAATTTGAATGTCAATGAATTTTGGTGTCAAATAAAATATATCAGTATTTTCGACTTCCAAACGATATTTCATTCGACTTTCCAGATGGCATTTGTGTAACTGAAAGAGCCTCAACTCCAAGAACACTGCTGCCCTATACTTTCGTATTACATTTTGCCATATTTGATATTACATTTCGCCATATTACGTTATCCCAGATCAAAGGAATAACCCATGGAAAAATAACACCACAGCTGTTTCCAGGAATTCATTGTCCTCAACAACGAATTTTATGTTGAGTGCGTGCTCGAATTGTGGACAGCTATTTTGTTATTAATATTTTTCAAATTGGCATTCGAAATAGAAATATAAATTTATCTCGGGATGAAATAGTTCGTGACAAGGTTGCTGACGCTGAATAGTTTTATTTTGAGATATTGTTCTACGTTCATTCTAATATTAAAACGATTAATATATGCATTCTAATTTCGAAAACTGTAATTACGTTTATTTGTGGTGTGCAGTAAGACAACATTTCAAGTTTGCCTCATTCCTTCCGACAAGCAATTTTCACTTAGAAAGTGAGTTGGCTTGGAAAATTTAATGTGAAATGGCTATTAGGATAACTCAGGAGAAAAGTGTGTAATTTTCTATAATATATCAAAGTAACTTGCTGAGTATTGTCATTTTCATTAGAATCGGAAAAAATGGTTTCTAACAATATTGCCGGGAAAGAAAATGTTTTACTTACTAACCTTGCTACCGCATAAATCCCATGAGAATTCTCTTAGACCATTTCTTCGTGAAAAAAATAGTACCAGGAAACTGTGCAAACATACGAAAGAGGGTCCGTAGTTTTGTGTATGTGTGTGTGTCTGGAGAATGGCATTGGAGTTATCCTTTTGCCACAGGATGTTTGAAATACAAAAAAGGACGAGAGCGAAGACTTAAATAAACAACAAGAATAAACACTTTTGGAAAAACTGTCAAGTGTAGATTTGATTTCAGCTTCACATAATTGTTATAAGTGACATTTCATACATTTTAGATTTGGCACATGCGCACTAACTTCGCGTTGCCTTTGGGACAAGGAAAGAGATATATAACCCGACTTCACATTTATTACCTTGCGTCTTATGGCCGTTATCAATGTAGTTAATACATATATGGTTATCACCCTATCCCTATAATCTAATAAACCTGGTTCAATGTCTATTTTCATATATGTATTTCATTTCATTCAACAGGTGCAATTAATATTCAATTTCTGTTAGTATGACGGCTTACTTCGAAGTATATATTCCAAAATAAAGTTAAGAAGTGGAATTGATGGGTCAGTCCCAAGTTTTGCATATTTTTGTACTACTCTGTATACCTACCGTTCGAAATTTACAAAATTGTCGGTTGAACTCACCACATTGTCTATTCCAAATGCTTGTTCATTTCAAACCTCTGTATACTCAAAAGGAATAGATATTGCCTGAATATGCATTTCATCAAGATACCGGAGCATGTGATAACCTAAGCGACAATTGAAAATCAGTTGTCAAACAGTGCAAGTATATTCATCAGTGTCATTCAGAAGAGACTTCTACAGAACCATATATTTTAGCCTAAAAGTGTAAGTACTTCGAAATACTAGCCAATATAGGTAGATTTAGTGTACATGATGGGATTATATCATAATTAATGGCGTCGTAGTACTGAACTTAGTCTATGCCTATTGTCAAATGAAAACACATTTTCCTTGAAGCCTGCATGAGGTAGTTGAATTCTAATAGTTTGATTATTTATTGAAGTAGCTATTATAGTTGACAGTAATTCGTAGTTTGAGTAGATTTTTGTCTTTTTCAGGATTAGAGTAGTGTTGGAAGTTGTGTATTTTAGTGCTAGAAGAACTTGGCATGTCACAGCAAAGGAGGTACAAGTGAGTGTAGAAGCTTTTATTTTTCATTTTTGCTGGTGGACATATATAGTTTTTGGCCCTGTCAATCAACAGAAATATGTTGAAATGTTTGATGCTCCTGAATAAAAAAAGTGTTAGAATATTTTGCAAAATGTTTAATATCACAGAGCTAACATCTTCGTTCAGTGAAACTCTCCCAATTTTACTCAGTCGATATTTTTTTTGTTGAGCAATTAATATTTTAACAGAGATTTTAGCAGAACTTATTCTATGTTCATTCTTACCACTCTTCTTTGAATTATGTGTTGACCTTCCATATATAGGATAATGATGTGCAACTACTGAAAATATATATACAGGGTGTAATCTAACCTCTTGTTAATAACAAGTATATAATGCCATTTTATAACAAATTATCATGGTAAAAGATTCGTAAAAAAATTTTTGTTTGGCAAAATCCGTCCAGATTTCGGGGTACGCGAAACAGCGAAGTTTTGGGAGGTAATATGTTCTTTATATTTTTTTCTGGCTTATTAGGGACTTATGGTAAACATTTCAAAGCAAAAATCTGTTTATTTTTTTACGGACTATCAACTGTTAGCGGTTTGTTAGAGGTTAGATTACACAGATTTTATATATATATATATATATATATATATATATATATATATATATATATACAGTGAGTTTCAAAAAGTTTGCACCATATGGAAAACTATTTTTATTATCCATTTGTAAGAAAATTTTATTCATGATGAAAATTGGTGCATTGCAAAAATTTGATCGAGTTTCAAAATTCTAAATTTCTAAACGTGTACAGGGGAGTACAAAAAATAGGAGTTTAAAATTGGAAACAATATTCAGATTTGAAATCACAGCCACCTACGCGACAAAAACAATTTTTCACCATTTTTATGGTTCTAGTCTCATAAAGAGTACTAGTATCTCATATAGTAGTTAAATAAAGATCTGTCTATCTATACACATTAGGCGCCTACCTCATATTACTATACTAATATGTTGATGCAAAATTTGGTCCAATTTTTATTTGTACAAGAATATCGTCTTTTGTTGAAAATGGTTTGAATTTTCACTAGTTTTTGGTGCAAATTTGATATTTCACTCTCTATGTATGTTAAAAGTAACTATCAGTATGATATAATGGAAGAAAATAATCAAATAAATGAATTAGTCAATGCTAAACAATTGAAGAATACAAATCTGCAAGTTTACGATTACTTTGAGGTGGGCGTTCAATATAGTGTATTTCTTTCTCAAATTGGTGCATTGCAGAAAACTTGCATTTGAGTTATCAAAATTCTAAATTTACAAACTGTGTACAGGGGAGAACAAAAAAATAGGAGTTCCTATCAGAAGTGAACTACTTTTATTTTCGACATTATCAAAAAAGTTTATTTAGAAAAGTTGTTTGAAATTGGGAACAATATTCAGATTTGAAATCACAGCCACCTACGCGACAAAAACAATTTTTCACCATTTTTATGGTTCTAGTCTCATAAAGAGTACTAGTATCTCATATAGTAGTTAAATAAAGATCTGTCTATCTATACACATTAGGCGCCTACCTCATATTACTATACTAATATGTTGATGCAAAATTTGGTCCAATTTTTATTTGTACTAGAATATCGTCTTTTGTTGAAAATGGTTTGAATTTTCACTAGTTTTTGGTGCAAATTTGATATTTCGTTCTGTATGTATGTTAAAAGTAACTATCAGTATGATATAATGGAAGAAAATAATCAAATAAATGAATTATTTAATGCTAAACAATTGAAGAATACAAATCTGCAAGTTTACGATTACTTTGAGGTGGGCGTTAAATATAGTGTATTTTTATTTCAAATTGGTGCATTGCGGAAAATTTGCATTTGAGTTATCGAAATTCTGAATTTACAAACTGTGTACAGGGGAGAACAAAAAAATAGGAGTTCCTATCAGAAGTAAACTACTTTTATTTTCGACATTATCAAAAAAGTTAATTTAGAAAAGTTGTTTAAAATTGGGAACAATATTCAGATTTGAAATCACAGCCACCTACGCAACAAAAACAATTTTTCACCATTTTTATGGTTCTAATCTCATAAAGAGTACTAGTATCTCATATAGTAGTTAAATAAAGATCTGTCTATCTATACACATTAGGCGCCTACCTCATATCACTATACTAATATGTTGATGCAAAATTTGGTCCAATTTTTATTTGTACTAGAATATCGTCTTTTGTTGAAAATGGTTTGAATTTTCACTAGTTTTTGGTGCAAATTTGATATTTCACTCTGTATGTATGTTAAAAATAACTATCAGTATGATATAATGAAGGAAAATAATTGAATAAATGAATTATTCAATGCTTAACAATTGAAGAATACAAATCTGCAAGTTTACGATTACTTTGAGTGGGCGTTCAAATAGTGTATTTTTATTTCAAGTCATGAGAAACGGTTACACTTTGAGAACTCAAATTTAGTAGGTGAACTCAAAAAGGATTAGAGTACTAATTGAAAATATTGAAATTGAATCTTTTTCAAAAATTGAGATTTTTTTTGTCGAAAATGGAAGGAAATAAGCCAATACATGCTTCATTTTCATTTCAAACGAAAGACCTACCAAAAAAGTTCAACTTTCGATTGAAAGCGAATCTCCAGACAATTTCGTTAGGGACATCAATTCGAAATACGAAATGGGCGGCGAATAACCAAATTCAAACACATAGCGAGAAATAGTTCCCACTTTACCAACATTCTTACTGATTTCCTAGTCAGGCCGTTTTCGTTTTCATTCATCCTATACTATAATGAAAAAGGAATGTGATTTTGATAACGTCTTTAGAAGTAGCAAGATAGAGAAAATAAAAGTTTGGGATTCGGAGATTATTCATAATCATATCATGGGGAGTAATTTGGGGAAGGATAAATAAAAATCAAAAATAAATGACGGGGTCCGGAGGCTCAATCTGTATAATATAACGAAGCTTTTCCTTAGTGATAAAAGGCATACGAGAATTAATTTTTCTAAACTTCCTTCTGATATTTTTATATGCTTTCATCCACCCTACTTTGTTTGTTTCTCTATGATTATTATTTATTTCTCGATTTGTACGTTCGGGTGAAATTTTGCAAATGAATTTTGATCCACTTCTAGTCGTCCCATTAACTTTGGCAGATGTTCACAATTCCGGTGACAATCTTTTATAAAATTTTTGTTACAGAAAAAACAAAACGGCGAACAAGTTTCGTGATTATGGGGTGCTTCTATTCAATTTTTTTTTGTCAGTATTCATTGATTTAAGATGGAGGCTCCAAGATGGCGAAAGAGTTTTGCAAATATGGTCCATTTATATTCAAAATTGGTGTGTCGGAATTTATGGGGTGGGTGATTATGATTTTTCTGTCAAAATTCATGAATTTTAGATGGAGAGTTTTGTGATTATGGCCCGATTCTATTCAAAATCGGTATAAGGGTGTTTTTGGGGTCAAATATTTTCAATTTTTTGTGAGAATTTGATAAGATAACGAATTTCATGAATGAGTAGAAAGAATTACCTGAAAATGATAAAAAAATGTAAGACAAACTCTTATACAAATGCATTAAAGAGAAAAAATTAAAAATAAATAATAATTTTTCGAAAATGCACTAAAAAGGAAATAGTATATTGTTTAACAAGCACGGAATGATACTCATTTCTCACGAGTATGATGTTTGCAAATCATACGAGTGGGAAATGAACATTCCGTGTGAGTTATACACTATACTTTTTCTACGGCTTCAACATGAAATAGTGAAATGAATTTACAACAGATACTTGAACTTCAATTTTAATTGTATAGAACATTTTCATTTACAATTGGAAACATATTGAATAATTGCATAATGTTCTGATTCACATTTTTTTAAATTGACTTATTCGCAATATTTACAGTTATATTGTTACAATGATTAAATGTGATCTGTGAAGCATTTGGGCATTGCAATGGCACATTTGATATTTCTTCATTTTCAAAATTATATGACATTGAAGTAGATGGCAGGTTTTCAGATTTATTAATCGAACTCACAATTTTATTGGCGATGTCATATTTATTTTTCATTGACTCGTCAATATAACTCTCCGCAACTGTGGTTGATTTCCAACCTCCATGTCGCTTAAGTGAGGTGATATCTTCGCCAGCGTCTATAAGGATTGTTGCTGATGATCTCCTGAAGCAATGACCAGTGTATAGTTCAAGTATTCAGCTTTTCGTTTTCTCGTATAACCAATTTTATTAATACCAACTCTTTGTATTGAGCATTTTCCTTTTTTAATTTAGAAAAAGATAATCTTGTCCAACGTGTCCAGGACGGAGCTCCCTGTACTTCTTATAAATATATAAAAAACACCTGTTATAGTGAATTTTCTTGGAACTTTGGTTTTTGTATTTGGTATTTGTCAAGAATTGCTGTGGAACCCAAATCTCTACAATCTGTTGTTTTCATTTTGTTAAGTTCATCCCTTCTAGAGGCACCCATAATCCCCATGATTAAAAGGACCTGAAAAAATAAAATAAATATTAACCTATTGAATAAAAGAAAATGCACTGCGTGGGCTCGAACTTTCAACCTCGAGTAAAAGTGATAATTGCGCTAGCGTTGTACCGCTGAGCTACTTTGCTTAATGTCATAGAACGTGCAGACATGATATAAGTAATAAAGTATTAATTGTGATTTTTTTTCAAGCTGAGCCAATTCACTCAAAAAAATAATAACTTACCTTATCAAGTAAATATATGTCATCAGGAGCGTTTTTTATAAACTTATCGATTTCATCAGTGGAGAAAATTTTCGATTTCTTCGGCCTGTATCCGTTTGATTTTCTCCTTAGGAATGCTCTAAGTTTTGAATAGTTGCCAATGTCTACAGTTCTGTTGATATTTATCATGGTCCTTAACATGGAATATTGCGCCCATAAAATTGAGGATTTGAATTTCTGAGACAATTCATCAAAGTATGCAAGTAATACATTTTCTGAAGTTGAGGCGGTGAGCTTTTCCTTTTGCCAATATGTGAAGGATTTGTAGGCTTTTTCATATTTCTCTTTCGATACTTCCGGAATCAAGTTTATACATGCCTGATTTGCGGCTGCAATTATGTCTGGAGGAGTTAGTTCGTCAATTTCACTGCTCATCATACCTTTAAACTTTGACAAGTTTTGATGAATTTGAATTGACAGATGTCTTCAGTTTTCCTTGCTTTCCATGGGAGACGTGATTTGATGACCAACAATAACACAATGACTTCATTGTGTTATCAGATAAGGAAATGAAATTGAAAACATACAATGTACTTCATTGTTTAGTCAAAAACAGTTCGAAAAAGGCAGTTTAATTGTTCGGGCTAGATTATTTTATGAATAACAGATTCATAAGTTCGCCGCGAATACAAAAAGGTATTCTTGAGCCTTGATATTTAGGCTTCTCAGGGGAATGGGTTTCGTTTAATATAATCCGGGTTTTTGAGGTCGGAGATTATGATTTTGTTGTCAAAATCAGGAACATTCAGAATGGCAGATCCAATAAACTTCTTTGAATTGGCTATATGAGTTGCATTGAAAATTACTCTCTATACAATGCTTGTAACCATTGGACACTCATAACACAATAATGAACCGTAACAATTAGCTTTTGAAGTATTGAAACAAACTATGGTTTCTTGAGGTTTTTGAAGGCGCGTACACATTATTCCATGGAAGTATTTTTTTCTTCAGATATGTGACATAGGTAAATGATTGTATTGGTGATTATATACCTCTGAATGAATTCAGCTAATCAAATGCATTTATATAACCAATCAAATTTCAATATCTGTGAATATACAACATGTTGCTAGTACATCCGCGAATATACACGCTACTTGCTTCGAAACAAGTAGGCATTTACCATTGTTTATATCAAACCTATCAAAATACAATCGACCGGATTTATTTCAAAAAACTTCCCTTCCTACTTCCCCGTCGGGGAATTTTTAAAGAAATATGGACTCGTGAATTTCTTCAACAATATTGACACAAAAATGTCAAAGTATACTCACCAAAATATCTATCACTTGTGATATTACTACTGAATATACACGCTACTTGCTATAAACAAGTAGGAATGTATCATTGTGTATATCAATCCTATCAAAATAATTCAGTCACTGTCTGATGACGTCCAATTCACTGTCGAATTATAAAATGATGTCCGACCGTTTCGGAAACACTTCCTTTGAAGAAATTCGAAAAGTAAAAAAATAGTTTTTTCAAGTGTAGATGTGTAGCTCGATAAATAATATCGTCAAATACCACTCGTGATAAATATTTTGGGTGGAGTATACTTTGATATGTTTCCGTCAATATTGTTGCAGAAATTGCGTGAATTTCTGCAACAATATTGACACAAAAATATCAAAGTATACTCACCAAAATATCCATCACTTGTGATATAACTACTGAAAATCACATGCGATGTATGAGAATAAATCAATGATTTCTGATATAACAAAGAAAAATTCAGCGAACAACATAAATGAGGTAAAAATAATAATTAATTTATTTCTATTTTTGATTCTACAGCATCTTCTATCCACGTAGAGTCGTACCATTTTTCATCCCTTAGAGAACGTTGTCTGATATTTCCTCCAGTACACAATCCATATAAAATATTTTCAACGTGGGATCCATTTTTTCTCTTCACAAATTTTCTTCTCTTTCTCAACGAATATTAAGGAAGATAAATATTCAAGTCGTTCAGAATGAACCGTAAAATACCACAGATATTGGAAACTGCTTTCTTATGAAATTTGAGCAGAGGTTTGTTGAAAAATAATTTTGTTTATTTTTTTCTCAAAAATTGTGAGCTGCAACTTCCAACTCCAAAATCTTCTGTTGTAAGAATTCAACCAGTGAATTATGGTGTGGCACCTTGTTCGAAAGGGATTTTTATTCTCTGTTCAGCAATGTTAAATTTTCCAATGGTGCAATCATAACTGGGGCAATTTATTTTGAAAATGTTAAATGTTGATACTTTAAGTAGAATGGAGGAAATAATGTCACATAATGTTTAGGAAGTATTTGTCAATTTATTTCACAATTGAATTAAATATTCAAAATTACCATTCACTTTCTGACAATGATCAAGTCGATCTTGGAATTGGAACATTTTTAGGACCTCAGGGGTAATGTTGTTAATTTCTTCCGTTATGCTAACTTTCAAATCTGCAATATTGTTTGGTCTATTGGAATATACTTTTAATTTTGAATAACCCCATAGGAAATAATCAGATATTCCCTAACTTGCCGCCGACAATGATGTAAGTAAATCATCGATATTGAGAGCTTAACATAAAGAAAAATATCATACTTATAAAGTTCAGTGGGTTCAGGAGTTAAATGAGGATGATCCTGATAGAAGGCAACAATTCTGTGAACTGATAATGGACAGAATGGAAGCAGATTTGCAGTTCATAAACAAAATTGTTTTTTCTGATGAAGCTTCTTTTCATTTGAATGGAACGGTTAATAGACAAAACTGTAGATATTGGAGCAGAGAATATCCTCATTGGATGTGTGAGGCTCACACACAATATACTAAAATAGTGAACGTTTGGGCTGGTATCATTAACAACAAAATTATTGGCCCTAAGTTTTTCGAAGGCACAGTTAATGGTGAGGTTTATCTAGATTTGTTGATGAACTTTTTACAGCCTACATTAAAAAGACTTTTTCCTGATGTTAATGATCCAAATGCAATAGATAGATCAATTTGGCACCAACAAGATGGAGCTCCACCGCATTTCCAACGTATTGTTAGATATTATTTGAACGAAGTTTTTCCGAATAGGTCGATTGGAAGACGTGAAACGATTGCATGGCCGCCT
The DNA here is from genome assembly GCA_018342105.1 of Gonioctena quinquepunctata. Lineage (NCBI taxonomy): Eukaryota > Metazoa > Arthropoda > Insecta > Coleoptera > Chrysomelidae > Gonioctena > Gonioctena quinquepunctata. The sequence continues at coordinate 729,963 of JAFIRS010000388.1, read as the reverse complement.
AAATCCCCCGATTTGACTCCCCTCGATTATTTCCTATGGGGTTATTTAAAATCAAAGGAATATTTCAATAGACCAGACAGAATTGCAGATTTAAAAGTTAGAATAACGGAAGAAATGAACAAAACCCATGAGGTTGTACAAAATGTTGTACGAGAATTCCGAGATCGACTTGCTTATTGTCAAGAAGTGAATGGTGGTCATTTTGAACATTCAATTTAATTGTGAAATAAATTGAAAAATACTTCCCAAACATTATGTGACATTATTTCCTTCATTCTACGTAAAGTATCAAATTTTTACATTTTCAAAATGAATTTTCTCAGTTATGATCACACCAAATTTGAAAAACCTAATATTGCTGAACAGGGAATGAAAATCGATTTCGAAAAAGGTGCCACACGTCCCCGCTTCTCATTTAATCTTTTCATGGGGGTGCTCATAATTTAGAGGGGGTGCAAGAAGAGGGTAATATTTCAATACTGTGAATTGTCAAATTGACAATGTGTTAGGTTTATTCAATCAAATACATAATAACGCTAAAAATGAATTTATTCCATACCTATGGACCGCACTGTATAAACTTTCGTTTTGAAAACGATTCATCTATGGGGGTATCTTTAGGAGAAGGTGTATGCTCGAAGACTATTTCAAAATATCGATGAATTATAAAATGTTATTAGGGAGTGTTGTGCCAGTATACCGGTATCTTTAAAAAATATGTATATCATTAAAGAATTTTGTTCAGGAACAATGAGATGTTTGGCGATGGAAGGAAGACATGTGGAAATTTAGGGATTCACTGATTGATTATACCAGATTCTGGACGTTTTTGTAATTTGGTTTTACTTTATGTTCAATATATAAAATTGGACTACCCTTTAAGGTTACACTATTATTGAAGTGATCTCAAACTTGCAGATTCAATTGTTTAGAATCAGTTCATAAATTTTTCCAATTATGTTCTCCATTTAGTCATACTGATTATTATTATGGCCATACATAAAGAGTGATAAATAAAATTTACACCAAAAAACTAGTAAAAATTCATACCATTTTCAAGAAACGTCGATATTCTAGAACAATAATAAATTCGACAAAATTTTGCAATAAAATATTTAGTAATATGAGGAAGAGGCCAAATGTGTATATGAGATATAGAACCCTTTTGAGGTTAGAACCAAAAAAAATTTAAAAAAATGTTCTAAATAAACTTTTTTGATAATGTCGAAAATACTTCTGATAGGAACTCCTATTTTTGGTTCTCCCCTGTATAACGTTTGGAAATTTACAATTCTGACAAGCAAAATGCATGTTTTCCGCAATTCCCCAATTTTCATCATGAATAAAATTTTCTGACAAATGGACAATAAAAAGACTTCCCAAACTTTTTGAAGCCATTAATCCTGTTCCACGTAATTATGTTTCCCTATATATATATATATATATATATATATATATATATATATATGAAGTTGGGAGGAAATTGAGGCATTGCAGACAAATTTTTTAAATCCATCTTCGAGCAGGAATCGAACCCCGTCCTCTAGATTGCTAGTCTCATGCTCTACCAACTGAGCTATCGAAGACACAGGGTTCACATCTGCGTTTCGCGATACCGTTTTTTCCCCCAGAATTTAATGCTAGTTGTTGAAACATGGAAATGAAATATGAAATGTAACGAATCTACCTGTGTTATCAATGGCCATCAAAACAAATTTCACCTATTTTTGGTCGATGTTCAGGCAATGCGTTACGCCCCCCCATGCGGCTTTCTCTCCCTCTGTCTCTTTCTATGATATACGAGTATGAGTGACAACTACACTTGGTCCTGTCAGAATTAAATTTCAACTCATTCAATTCGTATATAGGGAAATAGAAAATGCAAAATTGATGGAATAAGGGATTTTGAATTCACTACATACAGTAATTTGATATTTGATTCAAATATACCTTTTTCAGCATGTTAGAAAGCCTCAGTTTCCAAGTAAGGCAATGAATAATTTAATTGTCTCTTTTTCTATACAGGGTGTCCCTGGACTTCCTCTTTTCCTCTCGGGAATGTATAGATGGGGTCAAAATATCACCAGTACTTCATATAACTTTTGTTCCTAAAAGCCTTCGTTACCAAGTTACGGGCCCTCAAAGTTACAAAATGAAAAATGTTTTTCTTTGATAACTTTCAAAGTGAATATTCAAAATCATCTAAATTTCGGTGATTGACTAACCAAATGAATTTCTTCGGTGAGCTTTCATGCAGGAGTCAGTTGTTTTCCTACAAAGTCAGGAACGGACTACCCCCGATGGTCCACACCCCAAAACTTCGAAATGACTGGGATTTGTCAATATGTTTTAACAAAACAAGGTTACCTGGACAATTTCCTGAATAAAAGTACTCGTGTGGAAAATCGATCGGAGCAAATATTTTTGATAAAAATACATTTTTGTTCGGCGACATCCAACCTGAGATGTCTATCAAAGATTAATTTGTAATGAAAATAGAAATGAAAGGTACAATGTTCATAACGAATTTTTATCATTTTTTATCCACACTAATTTTATTTCTTTCTACAAGGTGTTTCTGTCAACATCTGTGGAAGAAATGGAACATAAATTTATTCACCGGATATTTTTCACCTATTCATGTGCAGCCGTTTTTGTAGTTTATTCGTTTGCTTTACATTAGTTATGTCTTCCGATGTGCGTTTTTTCAGCTAAATTTATCTTCGGGTTAAATATTTTCTCCCGTGAAATTATACTTATCAGTGAAACTCCTCAACATTTAAGCTGTGAATACGAATTTGCAACATCCAAATGTTGAGTTTCATGAGATTCAGATAACACAACACGAAACGTGCTTATTCCACGCGTACATACAAAATATGGACTGAATTCATATTTCCTAGTGGAGTACCTTGTTAGTTCAAAAACACCACAAATCTACATAACTTGATATTTCATTTGAAAAAATATCTACATTGTGAATGAAACTTTCAACTAGGTACTGTACTTTTTGTTTACGACTTTATTTTAGCATATTTTGTATTATCCCTGTTATAAATGTTGTTGAAGTAACGTTAGCATTAGTATTTCTACTGTGAAAATTTTTCATTTCAAATAATGGTGGACGATCGGGTTTGATGTCGTCGAGTAAAACTGCATTTTTATTAAGAATCGTTGCTCCGATCGACTTTCCACACGAGTACTTTTATTCAGAAAATTGTATACGTAACCTTATTTTGTTGAAAACTATTGAAAATGTTTCTGTCATTTCAAAGTTTTGCGGTGTGGACCATCGGGGGTAGTCCGTTCCTGACTTTGTAGCAGAACAACTGACTCCTGCATGAAAGCTCATCGAAGGAATTCATTTGTTCAGTCAATCACCAGAATTAAGATGATTTTGAATATTCACTTTGAAAGTTATCAAAGAAAAACATTTTTCATTTTGTAACTTTGAGGGCCCGTAACTTGGTAACGAAGGCTTTTAGGAACAACAGTTATATGAAGTACTGGTGATATTTTGACCCCATCTATACATTCCCGAGAGAAGAAGAGGGGAAAGTTCAGGGACACCCTGTATATCAATAAAAGTCCTCGTAGAGCAGTGGTGAGCATTATAGGCTATCACGCGGGTTTTCGATCCCACTCTAAGAAACCTTTTTTTCTATCAGTTCCAGATACAAGCGTATTTGATCTGATAGTGAAAAATTTATATATATATATATATATATATATATATATATATATGGTTCGAGACCAGTGAATGATCATTGTGAATGAATGAATCTGTGAAACGAAGCATTTAGAAACGGTAATTATTCGGACACGATTCCTTCGATTTTGGATATAAAAGAATTGCTGTAACTTTCCCCGTTGAAAATTATAATATAACATGAATTCTGGTAATTTTATCCAATTTTAAATGTGATTCGGGAAATATTCTCATCAAATAGCATTCGTGCTAAAGGATTTTATCGCATTTTTTTTTTATTTTTCCTCAAGCATTTTGCCTCTAAAAATTTTACTCGTGCAATATGCGTCCTTATTATGGAAGATCAAACCACTTACTCTTTGCTTCCGTGGTTTGATCAGATAATAAGACCGCAAATCGCACTCGGTAAAACTTCAAAGCCAAATGCTTTCTCGAAAATTAAAACAAAAATTGCTCGACTATTTCTCTCATTATTTTTGTGCCAATCAAATGGCCGAAATTTCTAACAGAGAACCAATCAGATCAGTTGTATAGTGATAATTCAACTCATGCATAAAAAATCGCATATGCCAACGGTGCAATTGTCAGTTTGACAGAGGCAAAAGTTAGCTGCAACTCTTACAGCGACAAATGCACCAGTGGTTTTTTCACTTATTCATTTGTTTATCAATTATCGCGGTGTTGGTTGCCAAAATAAATGAAGTTTGCATTGATATGTTTCTAAATTTCTTATTCATTGAATTGTCCTGCCGAATTACACTCGATGTTCGTATTGATATCGGGTAAATTTGTGTTGTTCAAATTCTAAACTGTTTCCTTTAGCGGTTTGACTCGAAAAACTGTCAACCTAAAAACGCTCCACCTTTGGTGTCGCGTTTTTAATAGTTAACAGCTTTTCTCGTCTAATTGCTAGGCAACAGTTTCTAAGCAAACAACCCAAATTTACCCGATAAAATACAAACCGCTCGTGCAATTATAAGTGATAAAACATCCTCTCGCTGTTTTAAACTGACGATTCAACTCATGTATAAAAAATCGCATATGTCACAGTGAAATTGCCAGTTTGACAGCGGCAAAAGTTAGCTGCAACTTTTCCAGCGACAAATGCACTAGTGGTTTTTTCACTTATTCATTTGTTCATCAATTATCGCGGTGTTGGTTGCCAAAATCAACAGTTTGACATGTTTGTCAACAACTTCATTGAATTGTCCTGCCGAATTACACTCGATGTTTGTATTGATATCAGGTAAATTTGTGTTGTTCTAATTCTAAACTGTTTTCTTTAGCAATTTGACTCGAAAAACTGTCAACCTAGAAACGCTTCACCTGTGGTGTCGCGTTTTTAATAGTTAACAGTTTTTCTCGTCTAATTGCTGGGCAACAGTTTCTCATTAAACAACCCAAATTTACCCGATAAAACACAAACCCCTCGTGCAAATATAAGTGATGAAACCACTAGTAGATTCGATATCATTTTGCGATAAAACCACACTATGTCCTGTCATATGTCAATGCATTAAATTCCTATAATGGAACAGGGAATGCAGAATTGATTAAATAAGGGATTTTGAGCTCACTACATACAGTGATTTCATATTGGAATGCAAATATATACCTTTTTCTGCCTGTTAAATGAGCCAAGTGAGGCAGGGAATCATATAATTCTCATATTCTCCTACAATCAAGACATGTTGTGGAAGTGCTTATGTAGCCAGAGTGTCGTTACGCGAAGACAATCAACGCCTGTTGCGGTTCGTAATTGGATGGGTGACCGCTTGAGATCACACACGGTACCGTCGTTGCCTTTTTCCATTTTTTTTTAATCATAGATCAAATATTGATCTATTCAATATTTCGTTAATCAATGAGAAACGCTTTTAAACGTAACTTTTTTTCAGACGGTCACGCGAAAGTCTCGGGTTCGATTCCTAAAAGTGGATCTTTTCAAAATCAGTTCCAGCTACAATGATATATCATTTTATAGCGAAAAAATTATATATATTTCAAGTTTTTGAAGGAGTTCAAGAGCAGTGAATAATCAGAATGAATGAATGATTCTGTAAAACGATACCTTCGATTTTGGATCGAGAAGAATTGTTGAAAATTCTAATATAACATGAATTCCTAGTAGTTTCATTCAATTTTGAATGTTATTCGGGAAATATTCTCATTGAATATCATTCGAGCTAGGGGATTTTATCGCAAATTTTTTCCTCAAGCATTTTGCCTCTAAAAAATTTAACTCGTACAATGTGCGGCCTTATTATCAAAGAATAATCAGATGATAAGACCGCAAATCGCACTCAGTAAAATTTCCGGGCAAAATTCTTTCTCGAAAATTTCAAAAAAATTTGAGCGATGAAACTCCTAGCAGTTATGATATTACCCTCGATACATGAGCGGTAGGATATCTATGCGAATACAAGTCGGATATTTTCGTTGAGTGGTGAAACGTGGAAGATATATTTGTTTCTTTTATATTTCCATATAACGTGTGTTTAGATGATTATATCCTTTTTTTGACATGATTTCTTATGTTTTTTGTATGCCGAAGTTGGATTAGTGGTTTACATCAAATATGTGGCACGTCCATTTGATATAATATAACGAATAATGATATCAGGAATAATATAACTTTTACTGTAGCAGAGGAGTTTGGAAAATGGATATATAGGTATAGTATTGCTTGATATTACGTGGCGATTTCTACCAGTCAACACCTACAGCAAGCCGCGTAAAGGAACTTCGTTCCTGACGGGAGTTCCCCGATATATCTACAGACATTAAAAAAAATATCACATTTGAATTTTGTTGATTCTTGGGAATTTAGTTCATGTATTGAAGTTCTTCAATTCCCAAGAATCAACAAAATTTATAAATACTTCCAGTTCAAGAGAATAGACAAATTATATATATATATATATATATATATATATATATATATATTATATATATATATATATATATATTATATATATATATATATATATATATATAATTATCAATATATATATATATACAGATGTATATAATATCCCAAAAATTTCAAATATCCCATTTTCAACATATCGAAAAAAAATCAGGAAATAATTACAGAGAATGACAATATCTTCCCAGATCTGAAATTTCAAAAAGAAAGACAATATTGATATTTTTCTTAATTTAGTGCCCTAATTTCATACAAAGATAAAAATATAATAATTTCAGTTCGTGAATAGATAAAACGTGACATACTTGGAAAAATATTCCTCAAAATAATAAAAGTTATGTTTTTATACAAAATATACATCTTTTCTGTATCCATGATATTTTATCTCATTATTATTGCGTGAATTCTTCCATTTCTTGGCAAGAAATCTCAGATTGGGAAATCAGAATAGACAATTAATTTGAAGATGAATAACTAATAAAAACACTTTTTGAAGACAACCTGTTATTTAAGCTGTCTACTAAAACATTTAAAATATCTTTAAGTCATCGCTGGCAATGATTTAATTATTTTTTGTTGACTTAGTTTTAAAAAGTTTGTCGCGCGAAGTATTCATAAAAGTAGGTTCCAATTAATTTGATTGTGCAGTGATTAGTTGGTGAGTGAGAACTTGTCAAATTATTCATAAAAGTTGTATTACAATTCGCGCGACAAGCTTTTTGAAACAAAATAATTCAACAAAAATGATTAAATCATTGTCAGCGTTGACTTAAATTTATTTTATACGTTTTAGTACACGGCTCAAATAAAATATTGTCTTCAAAAAGTTTTTTATTAGTTATTTTATTTTTTGCTTTTTAGTTAGTTCGCCTTAATCTGTTCATTTCTAATAATAGAGTATCGTTATTATGAGGTCTCTTCCCTGTAAGTTTTGAGCTGAAAAAAATAATCTCTGACCCCAAAAACTCCCACACATAGAATCTGACCATAATCACAAAACTCTTCCATCATTCTGGAGTCGCCATATTAAATTAATGGGTTTTGACAAAAAATTAATAATCTCCGAACCTCCCAAAATGAATTGACCATAATCAAAAACTCTCCTCATCTGGGCGCCATTTAATTCATGAATTTTGACAAAAAAATCATAATTTCGACCCTAAAAATACCCACATACCAATTTTGAATTGGATCGGACCATAATCACAAAACTCGTGCGCCATCTTGGAGCCGACAACTTGAATTTATGAATTTTGACGAAAATTTCATAATTGCCGACCCCGAAAACCCCAACATACCAAATTTGAATTAAATCTGACCATAATCACAAAACTCGTCAGCCATATTGGAGCCGCCATCTTGATTTCAGGAATTTTGTCGAAAATATCATAATCTTCGACCCCGAAAACGTCCTCATACCAATTTTGAATCGAATCGGACCATCATCACAAATCTCCGCCGCCATTTTGTTCTTTTCCCCTCACAAAAACTCCATTGTCACCGGAATTATAAACATCTGCCTAATTTCTAATCGATCGGACGACTAGAAGTCGGTCAAAATTCACTTGCAAGATTTGACCCTCAAGAATTAACGAACGAACGAACTAACAAGTGAAACTTAATAAAAGATGTAAAAATTATTCTTGTAATAAAAATAATTTAACAATTGTTACTTTTAAATATATGTTTATAGGTGGGTAATGCATTTATTCCGCGAAAAAAAAAGGTTATAAAAATAAACGTCTTATTATTGTCATTATTATTTATAGTTATTATACAAGCTTACGATTAGTAAAAGAGTTGAATTAGTTATCAGTTATCTGGTGATTATAGAACAACTCGAGAAGTTTCCCGTTAATTCAATGAAAAGCATCCCGAAAAATATGCAACGGTTGCCAGAGTGGTTCTCAAATTCAGATCAGCAACGTCGGGCGCGTTTAGTACTTGAATGGGTGACCACCTGACAAGGAAGGTGCGCGTTAGAATGCCCTAACAACTGTAGCGTAGTCTCATATTCGTAGAGGCAGGCGCCTTATCAATGAGCACGAGATAGATATGCCGTCCTTCGTTAAGATGGCGGTCCCGAGTTCATAGATGTTGAGCTCGTTAAAGAACAACAGAGGTATCGACAAAATTTCCGGTTGGGGGGAGTGTGCTCACCGGCGTCGGTGTTTAGCCCTGGTCGCAGAAATGGGCTGACGTTAAATAGAGCAATAAAAAAAATCAGATCGACTGGTAGTGTTGAAAACGAATATTTCATATAGTTTAGCGGCAGTTCGTGTGGTTTTGGAGTATGAAATAGAAACAGCGACGTTTCAGTTCTTGTGTGAAATTTTGATTGCGATTGAAATTGGATAGTAGATATCACACGCATTTTCTTTGCTTTTTCCACGTAATAGTCGTCACAAAGCATTACTTTCGCTGTCAAATCAATTATGTCACCCAAACTACAAGCGATTGGTTGATCTACACCTCAAGCATGGAAGAAAAAAGGCATCACAAGCTTCAGAAACAGACGAGCGTATTTGAGTAGCAAAATTATTGGTTGATTTACTGAAATATTTAATGAACTTATTCGATTTACCTGCATTCAAAACAGTTCATCGTTATATTTCAATAAATATACTGATTGGAAGCGATGTTAGCTGAGCTGAGTTAGGTTGTGATCCCCGTCTCAAACGTAAGATAGTGATTGGATTGCGAGCAACCTGAATAGCAATATTAGCGGAAGTGGGGTGATACATTGGTTTTACTGTGCTAACGACTAAAATGGCATAACGGTTTCCTCCTTTTTTTGCATGAAACAACCAAATTGATTTCAACCAACTGAAGTGCTCTTGACGAGATCAGTACGATTGCATATTTTGTTCCTTCGTGAAAAAATCAATAAAAGACATTTCATCCACAGCGTTCTTTTGAAAAGAAATACAATATTTCCATCCTGTTTTCCATATGCAAGATATAAATGTTTTCCACACCAATTTATTATCCTTATCAGAATAGGAAACTTCCTCAACATACAGGAATTATTTACGTACCCTCATTTTCACCTCAACAAGGAAATTAGGAATCGATTCCAAAAACTTTTCTGATAACATCCAAAACAACCGTTATAAATATCGAAGTTGGTTTTCCGAACCGAAAGGGTGAGAAGATCTGAGAGCTCGTCAATCTGATTTACCGACCAATACTTCCTTCTCCTGATAAAGTATTTTCAGGAAATTGTTTGGGAACATTTCCTGACAGACCCTCTTTCTTTCCTACGTTTCATTTTCATTCTCAAATCGCAATCGTTTTGTACATATTAGTATATAAGCCAGAGCAATTGCAATTGACAAAATTATTGATAGAAAATGATATGGTTTGGAATAAATAACTTAGTTGAAATTATGTATGTTTTTAGTATCATATAAAAAAAAGTTGTACACTATAGTTATTAAGTTTTCGAATTATTAGTAACTCAGTTATCTAACTACCTGGGTAAAGGCATTTTAAGAGAATATTACTATGTGTTTACTGTTCCAAAAACGCGGAGCAATGGGAAACCAGGTAAACATTACTTAAATTGGCGGCAGGAGGAGCCGAAGGGATTTCCAGGTCTACTTCGTGTGTTCATTTATTTTGTGAAATTTTACATGGAATGCAGATATTTACCAAGGGTTACCATTAGCCTTTAGGTTCACCGTTTTATTCTGCATTTGATGCAATGGTAGCAGTCTGAAAATCTATGAATATACCTAATTATAAATAGAAGAGCGCTATTCCTTAACTCACGAAGTTACAATTTTTTTCTTTTCATTTTTGCTGACATTATTTTTTCAGTTATCTAACACGATCCTCTGTGATGGATTGGTGTGGATGAGGATCACGTTCAACTGTTAACCAAAAAAAAATAACAGAATATTTTAATTATTCTAGGAACAAACTGTAACCGGAGTGCTTTATATAAAATAGTTAATGACATGGAATCATTAGTGTACAAGTAATACTCATACCTCAATGCTTTTTTATTTTGTTTCAATAATGTGAAATGATGGATGTGAATAATAACATAATAATTATAAAATCCAATTTATACCGTGAACCATAAAATTCCTGATAAAACGAGGAATACTTTCAATATGCGTATTTTACAATGAAAAAAAAAGTTTTTCAGCTACTTTCTCAGTTATTTTACCAACCTTCAGAAGTTTGTAGTTGAAACTGAAGATTTCATACATTTCAGTCTTCTACAGACGCTCGTGCTATGCGGTGTAATGCCTACGTGGGCGAGTCTTTGCACCTTGCCTAATTAAGTTTTAGCGCTCCTTTGCTGTGTCTTCGGCCATCACACCAGGGGGACGTACGCTATGGCCGGTTTTACCACCATGTTGTGCAGCCAATGTACCATATGTGGTTTTAGTCCCCTATTCTTCCCAAAAAGTGTTTGCCGCATTTATTGTAGTCTCCGCTTTCCTGGTCACTTTCCCCAGATGTTGGTTCCAGGTCATTACTATGGTGTCTTTTTGAGGGTTGATGTTCGATCACTCCAAGTCTTCATCTGATTACCAAGCCTAGGGCCTCTTGCGTGTGATCCCTAACCAAAGTGTTGAATTTTCCTTGTTTCCTATGTCATCAGCGTATCCTAAGGTTTTATGACCTTTTTGTTCCAGAGACCTCATTGGTCCGTCCATGACTAGATTCCATAGGACTGGAGAAAGAATTCCCCCCTGTGTAAATCCTCTGATCGCCAAGGCCACTACAGTCTCCTCCAGTAGGGTTGTGTCTATCATCCTATTTCATATAATTGAGTTCAACCAGGCCACGCAAGGTTCTTCGAACCTGATGATTGAGTCTATAGAGGTGTTATAAAAAGCTCCTTCTACATCTAGAAATGCCGCTATTAATATATCTTTGTTTTCTAGCGTATTCCTAACTCTTTCCACCAGTTTGTGGAGTGCTTTTTCTGTTGAGCAGCCGGTCTTGTATACATATTGTTCCCTATACAGCAGTCTTCCTTCCAGTGTACTATCTCTTATATGCCTATCCACCAGCTTCTCCAGAGTCTTCAGTCAAAGGCCATGAGATTTATAGGTCTTAGGCCGTTTCCTGTCCAGTATTCCCATTTGGGAAGAAAATTACCCTAATGTTCCTCCATGGCTTTGGTATATATCCAAGAGCCAGGCTGCCTCCGAATATTCCAGAGAGCCTTCTATGCAGTAGTTACGTTCTGCAATAGTACTGGGTAATAAGCTCATTGTACTTTGTCATACTAATGTCCACTTTCCCCTGGAACCCCTTTCCAGAGCCTTCAGTTCATTTTTATTAGCAGGTGTCTGTACTATTTGAGCCTAAGAAAATAGTTCGTTTATAGATTCTTCTCCTGTAGTGGTGTACTCGGAGGCCTTACCTGTTATAGTGTGATCCGAAACCACTCTTGGGGCCTTGAAAAATGTTTCACCAATGGTGGGGTTCGGCAGGTTGGGTGGGATAGTGCCAATAATACTGTGACAATGACCCCGATCATTTAAATTAAATGTATCTTGATTTATTGTAGTCTATGTTTGATCCAGAAATATATGTATTCATTCAAGGAATCATTGATATCGAGTACTTGGGAGAGATATTGAACTCAAAAGAGTACTTCTCCTTCTTCTGTGCACATGGTGGGCTGGTTCCGGAGAACCCGTATACGTAGGCCTTTCAACTTGGGCCCATTGTGATCTGAGAATGCCGATTTCTCTGACGAAACTCAGCAGTTTCCTCAGCTGAATCTCTTTGACATTTTCTGGGTTCAGAATTATGCTACCCAGGTTGATCTCCCTCTGGTCCACTCAGTAAGGATGTGCGACGATGTCTCGTCATCTTTCAGGCACCATCTGCATATATAATCATCTGTGATCCCGATGAGTTCCACGTGCCTTTTCAGGTGATTGTGTCCCATTAGGAGCCCAGTCACAGTCCTAATATCCCGTCTGTTGAGTGACAGGATCTCTCTTGACAGTTTCTTCGAAGGTCCCTTTATTTGTAGGTTCGATTGCGTCATGCATTGCGCCTAATGCCGTGTTTTGATGAACTGCTTCTGCAGCAGTCCCTCCATGTTTGAGATGGCTATGCTATTGGGTTTTCCCGAAATTGGTTCCGTTCCGACTGGAGTCTTTCCCGATACAATCTTGGCTGCTGTCTGCCTCTTCGTTCTCAGGAACCTGACCTGGTAACCATATGAGGCTGACTTCCCTTGTTTTTTATAAACTTCCCATGACGTTTCCTCACTCGGACCCCAATTTGGATGTTATCTTGTTTAATCCTATCGCCATGATGGCTGCCTTGCTGTCCGAGTAGATGAGAATAGGTCCTCGACTTCTGTTGTCGAGGCTTTCCTGAACGAGGCTTTCATATACTTCGCCCTGTAACACTGAGGCGTATTTGCCAGAGGAACTGAGATTTTTCTCTTTGTTCCTTCCTTATGTACTCCTGCGCCGGACATTCCCCCAAGTCTTGATCCATCTGTATACCAGGTTGATCCGTAGACAAGGGGCGGGCGCAGCGTCTTTCCATTCATCGCTCGTGGGGATGATGATTTTTGATCCCTTTTTAAATTTAGAACCGGCCCTCCATTGCCTTGTTCCAAATATTGAAGTGTCCATGGTATGCCTCCGTGCCAATCCATTGGCCTGTAACTTAGAGTCTGTAGGCAGTAAGCGTCGTCCTCATAGCTGCTATCAATCCTAGGCTAGCCTGTCTTTGTACTTTATCTAGTTCATTTCTGGACTTGCTTCTTGTGGTGTTGATCCATCAAACGATGGACCTGAACGTCAGCGTCGGGCGAATAATCGCCGTATATATCCAATATAGGGTTTTTGGTGTCAAGCCCCACCAAGGCTCTCCTGCATGCCCACATAGCCTTCTTGGTGATATTTTCAATCTGCTCGTTCCAGGTCAGCTGGAGTCTATGATGAGTCCAAGGTGTTTCGTCGACCCTTTGTACGGAAGCTGCTTACTGAGATACGCATATCTGGAAGAGTTCCTATTCCTGTAAAGAGTACCAAGTCCGATTTTTCTGGATTGACTCTCAACCCTTTCGGTAGAACACCACTGATCCTCTATGCTGAGAGCTTTCATGATGATTTCTCCCAACAGGTTAACCGGTTGGTCTTGAGCCAGCAAGACCAAGTCGTCTGCATACGCTTGGGTGTACAGACCTGACCCATTTAGCTCCGTGAGAAGCTCGTTAATCACCAGGCGCAGTATCATTTTGGGTTTCCGCTATGGCGTCCCCCACAGCATCAAGGAATTCCAGCAGCTGGTCCTCATTGGAGCCAGCGTCGGCTTGGTCTTCTCTTGGTGGCCATTTGGGAAGTAGTCACTCCTCCACTAACCGGTCCGTGGTCGTTTGACTTCTCTCCCGGTATCCACTGGGGTTAATCCTGGAGTCCTTTTTCTTTTGGAGCCCGGATTCCTTTCACTTTTGGAAGCGGAAGGTCCAGCTTTTTGTTGATCTGGGGCTTCTGTCGAAGAAGCCGCCAGTCTCCTCTGCTGTTCTTCCTTTTACCTCTTTCTTTCTCCCCCACATTTGTTGGGCATTTTTTCTCTTGTCCACCCCGTGGATTGGGCTTCTGCCGGAGTCCGTTTCCGTTCTTTTGCTTCACCTGAAGGGTTCTGAGAGGAATGACGTATTGGAATGATCTGGTGAATGAGGAAGGCACGGGGCTCGATGGTATCCCTCGTCCTAGGGATATTGCCTGAAGTCACCTCAGGAGGTGTGGTGAACGAGAGCTCAGAAGAGCTGCTCTGGGTTGTCGCTGTTCCTTTCGATTCAGAGAGGTTTGAGGCAAGGTTGGGGGTCCTCTGAGAGGTTCCCTTCACTTGCGAATTGGGTTTTCTCAGTCTGCCTTTTTTCTTTCTTCCTTTGTGTTTTTTTGTATTTCATTATTGTTCCACGAGTAGTGAGGTTTTTGACTGTCGCCCCCTGCAGAGCCCTTTGCAGGGGGAAGGCATGTTCAATCTGGAAGGCGGCCTGGTATCCCAGATGTACGCACTAACGATACTCGCTACCCCAAATGTCACGCTGCCTTCGGCGTGGTCGAAACCTTAGCTTTGGGGGGATTTTTTTCGACTTCCCAGTCTAGATCCGCCGTGTTCTGTCGAAATCGGGGCCACCTCGTGAAGGGTGCGGCTCTTCACCGCGCACGGATGGTCTTGATATCGGATGAAATTTTTTAGACTTCATTCGTCCTTGTACCAGTATGGAGTATTGCGGAAGCAAGTCCCAAACATCACCCGTGCTACCAGACATCACCCGTGCTGGACCGTCCCTTGACACCCGAGAGAGTGTCCCAGAACTATTCTGCACCAATAATGTCCAATGGTGAGTTCGGAGCAGGGTGGGCAAGGTGACAAAACCTCATCTACCCCTTGACAGTATTTGTACTCGAAAAAAATTAACTCGGAAACCTAATGGAGTAGTACTGCAAGTACAGAGTACAAAAATACTAGGTTCGATGACAGGTACAAATTCTTAATGAAAAAGTACTTAGGTTGGAGTACAAATGGAAAGAATGCACTTGAGGATTTCAAATACTGTTATTCAAGTATTCCCCAGTTCTGGTTCAGGGTCAAGTATCCTTCATGGAGGCTCCTTAAATTCCAACCTCACCTTCACGCGCAGCGAATGGGACGGTTAGTGGACATTCGGATCGCATGTGAGCGGCCGCGACTTGACTAACAAGGCGTCAGCGAACAGACCTAAATCCAAGCTGAGGGCGCCTTGGCGACGGATGTATGACACCGAGGTCTTAAAACAAACGGTGCCGCAACGGAGCCTCCGGAAAACAGGCCCAAATTTTATAGTAATCAGTCGTAGCCCTGTGTAGGGGCACCCTGGGGCCGGTCCAACCCCTTTCCCCTCACTCAATCGGGGAACAAATTACCACGAGACGAAACACCGAAAGGGAATGAGGACAACTCTTGGCCTACTCGGTGTCTTTCAGGACACTGAATAGGTTATGATTCCGACAGTTCTCCGAGACGAGATTGGAAGAGGACTGTTCAGGGTGCTCAACAATTGACAGGAACCACCCAGCACCGGAAGGAAGCCACGGCAGTACATGTAGTCGCTAGGAGGGAACTCGAAAAGGCACCTAATCGGAAACCATGGATACGACATGGTGAAGAAATGCTTACCAGGTAAGATGCAATGGGCCAGAGAGCTCAAGTGTCGTCAGAGGTCACAGCCTGAAGAGCCTAGTGGGTAAACCTGTGTCTGACAAACTGAGTGGGGAGTAACAAATAAAATATATAATACGTAAGTTTGACAAAACTCCTCCTCATGCATTCGTCCCTTCATTCGAACACTGACCATCCCAGTGTACAAAAAAAAGTATATTGGAATATTTCGATGTACAAACAGAGAGGAAATATAGTTTTTTCTATCCCATACACTAATTAATTTATTGGTTGAATATTATTCATTGAGAATGATTGTGTTATTAGCCATATAAGACACGAAAGAAAAGCAAAACCAGAACGCAGCTCGAGGGTTTGCTCTTCTTGAGTGTTTTATATGCTACGATATGAAATGCAATACATTTTTTCCACAGCTGGTATGTTATAAACACGAAGACTTTTCCTTGATTGAGGGCTCTATTGATGTTTCATGGCAGTTACCAAAAATGTATGAAATATGTTGTTCGAAAAAGCTACGATATGGTTTCTATGACAATTGGTTTCTTAACTATGTGAGTTTATATTGTTTATAGAATCCATTTGTAATTCCGAAAACAGTTTCTCTCATCTACAGTGGAAACAAGTAGTAAACCACAAGAAATATTGAAATTACAAATGGGGTCAATAAAATAACTGGAATTCTCGTTTCTGTTTTTTTACACAAAAATCAGGGCGTTTTATGACTCATAAGATACTATGAGTCATAAAACACATAAGTGTTTTATTGACCTCATAAAACTCATGGCAGCTGTGAATAAAGAAAATTATAGCCAATCGGGAATTCAAAATTAGATGCCAGCGCCAGAGTGGCAAAAATTCAAACCAGACATTCCTACATTGTTTGTCTGTTTCCTCACTTGTGTTTGGAGTTTTTCTTGAAACATTTCCATTTGGTATTATTTTCCAGTTTTTTTGTGTAGTTTTATTCATTTCAAGACTCTAGTGAAGTGGTGTATTTGAATCTTAAGACAATATAATTTGCGAAATTCACTTTGAAGGAGACAAAGTATGTTCTAATTTGCTTGAAAAAAATATTTCTGGACAGCTTAGTTAAGTCATCAGGAATTATTGTTATGAATTATTTTGAAGAATGTTCGAATTGAAAATAAAGCTTACAAAAACAGTTTTCTTTAAATTTTATCTAAAACAAACAAGATGGTGGAAAAATGTGTCCTTATCACCTAGATATACATATATAGTCACTCTTTTTCCATACTGTATGATTAATTTTCGGTATGTCGAATAATATCTCTTTTTTCTCTTCTTAACTCTCTTTTTTTTCTTCTCAACTCTCTTCGAAGGTTATTTTTTTAATTTTTTTTCTTGGCCACACACAATACAGGAACATTTCGGAAAGAAACTGTATTCTTCTTTAAGATCCCAAGAGCCCGTCGTATGTCTATAGACTCACTCAATCCTGGATTAATCTGCACCAGTACGTTACATTCAGTTTCTCACGGAAAATGATAAAAACTTATTCCAGTACAACGGGATCGTTTTGTCCAAGAGTCACATTGAGGAACACAACAATAATGATTTAAACTAGAATCACTAATTTTTCACTCGAGGACGTACAATAGTCAACAGAATATTTACCAGGTAAACCAGAATTTCATTGAATGTCAACAATCACAAAGGATTCGACAAGTTTTAAGAGTACAATGGCTAAAATCATATAAACGTTAATGTTTCGAAAAGTAAACAATGTGTCCTTATCACCTATCACTCTTTTTCCATACTGTATGAATAATTTTCGGTATGTTGAATAATTTCTCTTCTTAACTCTCTTTTCTTTCCTAACAACTATCTTTGAATGTTCTTTTATTCACTTCTTTCTTGGTCACAGACGATTCAGAATGAGTTTGGGAAACGACTGTATTCTTCTTCAAGAGCCCATCGTCTGTCTATAAACTCGCTCAATACTAGATTAGTCTGCACCAGAACGTTACGTTCATTTTCTCATGGAAAATTATGAAAACTTATTCCAGTAAAACGGGATCGTTTTGCCCAAGAGTCACATTGAGGGTCACAACAATAAGATTTGAACTTGAATCACTCATTTTTTCACTCGAGGACAAACAATAGTCAACAGGTAAACAAGAATTTCATTAAATGTCAACAATCACAAGAGATTCGACAAGTTTTGGGTATACAATAGCTAAAATCATATAACAATAATATTTGGAGAAGTTAACAATGTACGTATGTATACTTTCAGAAAACGACACCAATAGAAATGCAACATAAGAGCAATATCAGATATGACCATGAGCATCTGATCTGATTGATCAAACGTTAGTTTTGATAGCTCATAGTTACTTCAACAAATGAATTCAGATTTTTTTTTAGAAATTGAGGAACATGCTGCAGGAACTACAAACAAATGATCACCTGCAAAATCTGCCAAGTCATACAACAGATAACATTGCCATTTTTGGATTGTACATACAGAAATAAGGCAGAGAGCTTCTCAGAAAATGTGTTTATGGACCTATTATTGAATTTTGAGATCTACATTATCTATTACACCTGCTTATTTTCCATTTTTTCGACCAGTCATAGGTAAAAAGTGTATACAACTTACATTTAATGCCTATAGACATACATATATATATATATATATATATATAAATATTTTTTGGTTGGAGGTTCTTAGGTTTGGGATTCTTGTGTAGAAATAAAACTATCTCATATCATTCTTGACGTTTCGCCCCTGGCCGGAGGCATCTTCAGTATGGTTTTTTTTATAATCAATTTTTAATTTTTTGTTCTGGTAATTAACAATGACATCTGGAAAGTAAAACATTTTGTGTTATGGTTAAAATGAAAATAATAATTGTTGACATGTACAAGGGAGAAATGTTTAGTCTGGGGAAAGGGTGTGGCAGAAAAACGATGTTTGTACGTACCTTGGCGATCATCATTGTGAAGATGACTCATTTTGTATTATTTATATTTGCTATTCCTCAGTGTGGTAAGTTCTAAAGGTTTTAAAGGTTTTATTCTAACCCAATGTCGAGAGCGACGTGGCATTGGCAGTGTATTCGACAGCTAGAGATCAATGTGTTTATGGGGGTTTTGTTTTGCGGTAAAAATTGTTGGTGTACCTGTTGGGTCGATTTCTATTCTTACTTGAGTGGGTGGGGAAGTTTGGGGGCGATATGCGTATTGTTGTTGGGAACTTGTTGATAGATATTAATTTTATTTATTTTTATACTTTTTGTTTGTTGTATTCTGACTATTATGCAAGTGAGTATATGTGAGGTATTTGTGTCTTATAGTTTTGTGTGGTATAATTGGCTGAGGTTATGTATGTCTGTTCTATTATTCATAGCGTTATGATTTTTTTTAATGTAAATCATTTCTTTTATTACTGTTTTCTCTTTGTTGTTTTCGTGTGCCAGAATTTTTGTGTTATCGAAATTTGGGTTGTGATTCTCGGTTAGGATATGTTTGTTTAAGGCAGAACTGGATCCTTTCATGTACTTGTGCCCATTAAGTCTGTTACATAAGAGTTGGGAGGTCATACCGATATAAACTTGGTTGCAGTCGTTGCACGGGATACTGTATATTAAATTAGCTTTCTTCATTTTTGGATCTTTACTTTTAATAGGGGTGTACAGTGGTTTGAGTAAATTATGGGATTTGAAGCTAGTTTGTATGTTGTGTTTGTTTGAAATGTTTTTTATATTCTCTGATAGACCTGGTGTATATGGAATGGTTGTGAAAGTGTTAGTAGTAGTATTATTCGTGTTATGTTTTGTATTGAATTATACATTTCCCCCAGACTAAACATTTCTCCTTTGCACATGTCAACAACTATTATTTTCATTTTAACCATAACACAAAATGTTTTACTTTTCAGATGTCATTGTTAATTACCAGAACAAAAAATTAAAAATTGATTATTAAAAAAAAAAACCCCACTGAAGATGCCTCCGGCCGGAGGCGAAACGTCTAGAATGATATGAGATAGTTTTATTTTTACACAAGAATCCCAAACCTGAGAACCTCCAACCAAAAAAATAAATATACCAGGATTCAAGAAAACCCACACTTCAAAATATATATATATATATATATATATATAATGTGATTTACTTGAATCATTTGTTTTTCGGAAAATTATTGCCGACCCTACTAAGGGAGACAAAAATATATTCGTATCTTTTGCAACAATATCAATAGTCCTATCTGATCATTATAGACAAATGTTGGAATTGGAAAAATTGAGGGAAAAAAACTACAGCTGGCTATAGAAAAATGCTCATATTGGTCATTTATTGAACCCAATATTAATTTGGATTTGGGTTTTGGGATAGCGGGAATGGACACAGTAATGAGTTGACTGAGAATACTAAATAGGCGAGATCCCAAACTCAAAATTTTCTCCAAATGTGCTTGAAGTTGAAATATAGTGTAAAATATTATGTATACATAGTTTTTCCTAGAAGATATTGTGTAATATTCGGATGAACGCTGCTCTAAAACCCTCAAATTCAGTGAGACATTCAAACACAGCGTTATTGCCGCTTCTTTTGACGTCATAAGTCCATTGATTTGACATTCTCTTGAGTTGCCAGTGTCACTATTTTGCGGATCTTCTGAGGAAATATTATTCTGTTTCATGATATGAATAAAACAGAACTTGTGTCAGCATGTGTTACATTGCAATGAAGACTTCGTATTTGATAGCTGTTCCTGATTTACTTATTCTTGAATAATATGTACATTTACCGAATGCTATTCCTCGGGTTATACAAATGGTTGTTACTAAATTGTAGGGAATAAATAAGGCAAACAGACAAACAACACAAAATAGTCAATACACTTAAAATATAACGAAAATACGAAAAGTGTCATCAAACAACTATTCAACACCGAATAGAGATCAACCTTCATGATTATTCAGACGAAATTATTGTTTGGTGGAAGACGAGTTCGTTGAAAATCCACATTATTTGTCATGTGGCGGATTGAGTATTTCAAATATAAACATTCTTTTGGACCACAATCGTTGTTAAATCGTTAAGTTGTTAGGAAAGTACCGAGGTGGGAACAAATAAAATATATCTATCTTGTAAACCTTAAAAAAATTAAAAAAGAAGAAGAAACAATGAAAAATTGATGCTTTATCTCATCCATTAGTACGGACACTTAACCTCTCAGTGTCTGTTCTCATATTCACTGTCATTCAGGAATATTCGAATCACTTCACTGATATTTCTCTTGTAATAATTACTCTCTTTGTCCACAATTTGAATTTCTTCGAAATTGAATTGAATTAAAATGTAAACAGAGAGTAATTATTACAGGAGAAATATCAGTGAAATGATTCAAATATTCCTGGATGACATAGTGAATATGAGAACAGACTCTGAAAGATAATGAACCAGACTAAAATGCTCTTTTAATTCCATGGAGTCTCATAGATGGGAACCAATGGATGAGATAAAGCAATCACTTTTTTTTCTCTTCTATTTTAGTTCTTTCAATGTGTTACAAGAAATAGTATATTATGCAATGAGCACAAAATGATGCCCATTTTGTTGCGAGTTGCATACTATACTTTTTCTTTGACAACATATCGTTCACGTTTAATACATGCATACATTGCAAAAACTTTGAAAGAAATAAACTGATGATATTTCATTACTCCGAATTCGCCGCTAATGGGCTTTCTATCAGAATTGAAATATAAATTGAAGAAATATGTAAATATTTTCTTTATTGCTATTTCTAATAGGTACACAGAAATAGAAGCCTATAAATGTATGTATGTATCTAATTGAAGTTGGATGTGCAATTATTAAATATCATATTTGGAGAACTTGATTGCTGAATATTTAATTCTTTCGAAATTGATAATTTGTCGACGTTGAAGTAGACGGCTTCTCGCGATTTTCCATTTCTAAATTCGTTGGTATGCCTGATGGTATGTTCTGTATTGCATTTGCAATTTTATTTGCTATGTCAAGCTTACTTTTCTTCGATTCATCAATATATCCCTCAGCGACTGTAGTAGATTTCCAGCCACCGTGGCGTTTTAACGTGGTTATGTCACCTCCAGCATCTACAAGAATTGTTGCGGAGGATCGGCGAAAGCAGTACCCAGTATATAATTCGTAATTTGGCAATTTTAAATACTTGGCAATGTCTTTTCCCATAGATCCAAACTTATTCAGACCTATTCTCTGAATGGTACACTTTCCTTTTTGATAATTAATGAAAAACCATAGATCATTAGCATTTTGAGGGCGAAAATTTGCGTATTTTTTATAAATTTCGTAGACTTTGCCAGTTACAGTAAAATTTCGTACTATTTTGGTTTTACTGTTTGGTATTGTTACTTAAACAGCTGAACCAAGATCATTGAAATGAGTAATTTTCATTTGATTAATTCATGTCTTCTACATGCACCCATTACTCCCCTAACTAATGCAACCTACAATGTAAATTAGTTTACTTAAACGTATTTTTCATCAAATGGAAATATAAAACTTACTTTTGTTGCCAAATATATTTCATCTGGAGCCTGTTCAATGAAATTATCGATGTCATTTGCTGTAAAGATCTTTGACTTTTTGAGTTTGTAGCCGTTAGACTGCCGCTTGAGGAATGCTTTCAGTTTCGAATATTTGGCAATATCTATATCATTATAGATACTAAGAGTCGTTCTCAGCATTGAGAAGTGTGACCACAAAGTGGAACTTTTAAATTTTTTGGCTAAGTCCCCAAAATAAGCCATTAAAACGTTCTCGGAAAACGATTTTGTCTTTTGATCTACCTTTCATTCCAAAAAAAGGTTACAAGCGCGTTGATACATATTCTTCGACGTTTCCGGTAATAAATTCAGTGTTGTTACCTTCGCTGCTTCTATTATGTTCGGAGGTGTCAAATCTAGTCAATATCACTATCAGTTTCTATTTTAATTAATAGTTTTTATAGAAAACAACTATGAAATTACTCGTTACCTACTAAAACTTTGACAGAAACGATCTGCTGACATTTCATCAATTTGTCGCTGGACGTCATAATTTGACAAGCCGTAGTCGTCTTTTAGAGTGATCCTAATAACCTAACCTAACACGAAGTATTCCATTTCGCATTTGTTGCTTAGCAACTTGCCGATGAAAAAATGAAATTCTGTTTATGATTGAAGTTACGGTTATAAAATGAACATTTATCGAGGTTGTCGTAGAAAAATATATTTTATTTGTTCCAACCTCCGTACTTTCAATACAACTCCTGTGTTTTAATGATTGTGGTTCAGAAAAAAATTTATATTTGAAATACTCAATCCGCCACAAGACAAATAATGTGGATCTTCAACGAACTCGTTTTCCACCAAACAACAATTTCGTCTGAGTAATTGAAAAGGTAGATCTCTATTTGGTGTTAAATAGTTGTTTTATGACATTATTCGTATCTTCGTTATATTTTAAGTGTGATGACTATTTTGTGTTGCTTGTCTGTTTGCCTCATTTATTCCCTACAATTTAGTAACAACCATTTGTATGACACGAGGGAATTACAAATCCTGTATTTTTCAATAAACGTCAAAACGCAATTTAATAATCTTAGACCCTCATTCTCGCTATCCCAAACCCCAAATCAAGATTAAGGAAGTTAAAAACTCCACAATTAATACGGTGATAAAATGAAAATATTCCAAGTGGAAGTGGGAAAATATCCTGTAGATCGATTCCTAAGAGTTGATCTCTGTTTATTCAAATCATCACAGATATGAAAAGGTAAACACATATTTTCGAAAGAAATGAAAAACTCAGAATTGTATCCAATGTATCTTTCCTCTGAAAATCCAAGTAACCTGAGAAAACACAAAAATAAAGCTATAGCCTGAAGTGCACACTCATGAAAACCCCATAACTTCCGGAAGCAGTCCATCTCGTGTAGAGCAAATAAGAAATTCGTTCTCTCCATATTTCCGGCTTTCCAGACCGCAGATGTTTCCACAGAGTTTCACTTGTTCCCCATTATCCCTATACAAATACAAATTACTCTCATTTATTAAACGAGGCCTTCCGAGATGAATTAAATAAGTGAATGGAGTCGGGAACTGGGAATGTCAGAGGAATATGGACAAAGGGCCTGATATCTTCAAAAGAGAACATCTCGATCTTCTGGAGTCCTTTCAACCTTTTGTTTATATATAGGATTAATATTTTTTGTATGAAATTATTTTAATAAGTCCAACAAAACCTAAGTCATAAAGCGCTTCCTAGACATAAGAATATATATATATATATATATATATATATATATATAGATTTGTGAAGGTTAGACGACTGTCTAAGTTAAGGAAAAATCGAGGGAATATTCGGGAATGCAGTCAATAGGGCTGAAGTAAAGTGAACTCTTGTTTCTGTTCAAGCTTTTGAGTCTTTATTGGCTCTTCTTCAGAAACTCTACAATTGTTATATTACAGTACAATTGATAATGAACCAAAATTATTTTTTACTTACGAAAATTGAGGTATTGCTTTTACAGACATGTAGCACTAATGTAGAAAACATTCAATTTCAGTAGGTTATACATTGTTAAAAAGGGAAAACATGAGTTTTTTTTGTAGAATAATCATCTGATATGAGAAAGAAACTTTTTTATTCAAAACTTAACCACTAAAAGTCAGAAATGTGCGGGAATGATGGAACAAGTGAATGAACCAATAGCTATGCTGCCAACTGTTATGTGGTTTGACAGAATTGAGAAACAGGTGTACCAATGTCAAATGTCAAAATTCTGAGGAATTTTGTAAACTGTCAGAATGTTTTGTAGGAATGCTTAATAAATGAGAGTGAATTATACTTAGAATGTCAATATCAGTTTTGGAATTCATAGACTCAGGTTCATTGAATATACAAGTCATTTCTAAGAATGTGCGTTTTTTTAAATTGGAATCATGCTCCAATATGGTCACATTTTCATAATCAAGCTTGTGATCTTTTGAAAAAGTATATTCAGCTAAAGTAAAGTCACTTTTATGTGAGCAAAGGCGGTCTTTAAGTTTTCTTCAGTTTGACCAATATATTTTTTATCACATTGTGAACATGGGATGCAATATACTACATTGAAAACTGCTGATATTTTATACTGCCACAATGATGAGAACCGGATATATAACAATGAAAGCACATTTTTTCACAACCAAGTGTAACCATAATTAGGTGAGCTCCCATTTCAAGTATATCTTCTCATTGTATATATTATATATATATATATATATATATATATATATATATATATCTATATATATATATACAAATATATACATATATATATATATATATATATATATATATATATATATGGGTATGGGGGCACCCCATACGACACGGTCCCTGTAAACCAAACCATGAATTTTTTCGGGAATCTCTCCATTTCATTATATGATTAAGGCTGCAAAAGGAAACTATTTTGGAGTCTATAGGGTGGCTCAAAAAAGTGTGACATATTGGAAGTTGTGTTTTTTAAATGGAATACCCTGTATTTCGTTATAGTTTTGAATAGGTCAGGAAAAAAAATTTATGGTACCTAACTATAACCGTTCTCGAGTTATTGATTGTTTTATGAAAATGCTAGGTACAATTGGAAACTAAATAACATCGAAATGTATAGAAATCATCCCTTCGAATTCTGACCAAGCATAAAAGAGGTTTTGGGCTATTGATTTCGATAAAAGCCGTTTCTCAATATTATACAGAATGTTCAAAAATCATTATTACTTTTTTATAATTTCGGACAAAGATAACTTTGTTATTTCAAATCGAACACCCTGTATTTATTTGGGCTGAACAATATCAAATTCAATAATCTTTCATTGCATATTGGAGTTTCCGATACCTAACCTCAATAGTTTTTCAGATATTGTCTTTTTCAAATAGTAGTTCTTATTTCAGTGCATTCTTTGAATCAAGATAGCTTTGAAACGACATTTATTTGATTTGCTCACAGAATTCTCATCGACAGTTGTTATATTTCACTTCATCGAAAATATTTACTGTTCACTGAAATGAAGTTATCATTTACATTCATATTCTGATAGTAGTTCATTAAACAGACTATACAAAATTTTTTTTATTATTCAACTGAAACAACAACAAAATATGAAACACAAATGTATTTAATTCGAAGAAGGTGCTCGAAATGATGACCATCCTGTTGAATACAAAGAGCCACCTCTCTATGAAAGACTTCTTAATATTTAATAACATTTGAGGCGTCACTCTTCAAAAAGCAGCCCTTATTCTCTCCTTCATATTTTCCAGTGTGGTTGGAGGAATGTCGTTAACCTCATTCTTCCAAGTATCCCCATAGGAAAAAATCGAGGCAAGTCAAATCTGGTGATCTCGCTGGCCAATTTTGTGGTCCTCCCCTACCAATCCATTTATTCGGAAAGCACATATTCAAAAACTGTCTGACACTGAATTTGAAATGTGCCGGAGCTCCATCCAATTATAACCACATCCGTTGTCTGATATTTAGCGGCACATTCTCCAGAAGCTCAGGCAGACCATTCAAGTTTCCATAAAAAAGTATGGTCCTCTAACTTGTGTACCTATAATTCCTCCCCTCACATCAACAGACCATCTATTCTGGTGATCCAGAGTGCGGAAAATGAGGATTCACATCACTATAATAATGGGAGTTATGTCTGTTCACTAAGCCATTGTTATGAAAAGTAGATTCATCAAAAGATGAATACATCAACAAGAACCAGATACTTCTAAATGATTCAAAATATTAAAACCACTTATAGCAGATCCGTCTTGCAGTTCACAACAGATAGCTAATAAAATTGTTTCTGAACTAAAAAAAAATCAATGATTGATGAAATAACTGTTAAAAAGTTAACTATCTACAATTCAATTACACCACGTTTTTATACTCTACCGAAAATTTTTAAACCAGTTTTATCTATGAGACCAATTGTTTCTTCTATAGACTCACCAAACAGTAGAATAATTAAATTACTGAAATATTGACCAACTCATATGACAACGATAACAGATATCATGTTACTGACTTTTTCTCCTTTACTGAATTCATTAACGATTTTCAATTGGCACCAAATTATGTTCTGATAAGTTTAGATGTGGTATCTCTATACACTAACTTACCTTTAGACACAGTTAAACTCTGCATTGACCGAAAATGGAACAAATTTAACAATCTCTGCAATATTGAAAAATAAATGTTTATGAAGATAACTTATTTTTGACTCTACAAACAAATATTTGGTATTCCTATGGGATTCAACATCTCTCCAATAATATCAAGTTACGTTTAGATGAACTCCCAGAATATTGCACAAATAAAATCACTTTCGACATTCCTTTCCTCAGGAGATATGTAGATGTCCTTATCCTTTCTGTACCAGGAAACAGTATACAGTATTGGAAACATTTTATCTGTGGTATAGACAGAAATCTACACGAGCAACAAGAAACGCAATGGTATGATAATACCACATAAACAAGAGAGACGCACTGCTGTGCGCCCCTCCTGTTACTCCACCCGACGCATTAACTGACCACGTGGCAATGCGACACAGCACACAACTTGCCGAGCCGTGGTTGCGAAAACACAAGATCGTGACAATTATCACCTTTTGAAACATGCCGCCTATTTTCACGACCGCAGAGAAATTACAATAGATTCGGCTATTGTTTGGCCCAAAATGGTGGTTTGTTCGAATATTTAATAAAATAATTCCGTACACAAAATATTTAATTTGGTTTATCTTTTCTTGTAAATATTTTTTTTCTATCCATTCAAGAAATAAATGTTTTTCTGTTAGAAATAAGTTTTTTGTTTTTATTGCCTTACAGAAATATCGTTTGCTTTTGTTTATGTTTGAGAATTTTCTTTTGTTTTCGCGGCCACCACGTCACCAAAGATATTTTGATCTACCTGTCGTCCGACAGAATAAATTGAATCAATGATTCAGTTTAATTCGTTCAAATTATCTGAAGCGAAATTATCGTCAATAATTCTTCTTCATTGCACATTCTCCCGACCGCCCTGATTCTCCTATCTCTGTGTCGTGACGTAAATATCCCTTCCTCGAGCGAGTCGAGGAGAAATTGTAATGCTCTCTCAACATATAGCAAGCTATTCTTTACGCTCTCATGAAACCACCGTACCTAAGATAAATACTTTCCGATACTGTATTGTTGAAACTCTTAATATTTTCAACAGTTTCGATCCCAATATTCAGTTCACTGTTGAAAAAGAAAGCGATAATTCAGTTTGATCTGAATTTGACCCTAATCAGAACCATCAACAACAAAATCATTACTGACTCCATCCCATGAAAATTAAACTCAATTTAATTAATAACCTCACCCATCTATCCTTGAGAAATGAGTGTCTGAAAGAACTTCAGAACATTCTTTTAGAAAATACATATCCGAAATCATTAATCAATAAAATTCTATTTAGCTCCTCCGTTTCTATTTTGAATTCAAACCATTCACCAAGAACTGATCAAATTGCAATTTATGAAGATTTACCTCATATAGATGATAATTAACACCAAAACTCATAAATTGTTCAAAAATGAAGACAATGTTAAATTTTTGAAAACTATATCACAAATACACTCAAAATTTAAAACTATACCAATCAAAAATAGATCCAATATAATTTATGAAATTCGTTGCAGCAGCTGTGATGAAGTAAACATTGGTCAGACAAGTAGAATGCTCAAAGATAGAATAACCTCTCATAAAAGTGACTGCCAGAAAAAATGTGAGATATTGTTTCCTTGCTGAACCTGTAATAGATAAAGATCATTCAATTGACTATAATAATGCCAAAATTCTCGATATTGAACGAAATCGTTTCTTTCTTGGAATGGTTCATATAAACAATAATGAAAAAACAATGAATAAAAAAACATATATTAATGACCTCAGTACAATATATACATATCTATTGAAAAAACATAAAGAAAATATCCACCTAGTCCTCTTCGAAATGATTATTTCTTATATTTATACATACTTTCACATTTTTATATTCTCTCTCTGTATCTCTTTCATTTAGTATTCTGATTATTTAGAAATGTGACTAAGTAATCATAATTTGCTGAGATCTTGTCATTTTAAATTGTAACACTGATGTTATTTTTGTGTTTTTTTTTCCTGAATTTCATGTTAGTAAGAATCATCCAAATTATGTAATACTATCAGTATAAGAAAATAAATTTCTTCGAAAGCTCGTTATAAAAATATAAAATGAAGAAATCGTATTAATTGGTCTGCCATTGACTGCTTCCCACTAATTTCTACATAAATTATCACGGAACAGTCACGAAAATATGTAGAATTAGAGGGAATTCATTCAGGTTTCTTGAATAAAGCAAAACTCTACTTTTCCAAGCTAGCGACAAATCTATCTTGGCTAAAAAATGGAATGGTGAAAAATATTGAATATGGAAAATGTAGAAAAGAGAAACATTCACAATTGAATATTGATTAAAAATATTTTTCTGTGAATTGAAAAATCCAAGATAAAAATGAAGTTAATTTTCGTGAAGGTAGTCACTAAAGTTCATCTTTCAGTCGCAGATGATTCCACATCTGATTTTATGAACATCCTATTCCATAGTTTCAAACAAAAAATTAATTACACCTACAAAAGATGCAAACCAGAAATTTAAATACAATAATTTTATTTTTAACCTGAAGATGACAAATACTATGTTTAAACGTCGTTAAAAGAAATTATACGAATTGACTGAATCAGACCTTTATGCCGAGAAAGGAAGGAAAAAAATAATATATATATATATATATATATATATATATATATATATATATATATACATAGGATTAGCATTTATATCAATCACTTTTATTTCCCAAAGGGATCTTTTGACTCAGGTAACTTTTTCTGATCCTAGATCCATTTTTGTTTCCACATTCAATTTAATTTACTCATTGATCGTGAGCAGATTGAATAATGAATGGTTAACAAACTATTTCTTAACTTCAAAACATCATGAAACTAAGAAAAGGATGCGGAACCATTTGAAATATGAACTCCCCAAGGCATGAAATTAGTAACTGCATATTACTGTCCCACAAACTCAGTATTGAGGCATGACATCTCAAATCACAGTGTATTGAACAGGTTGTTATTGACCTGGTATCTTGAAACTCTTGCAGACATAACAAAACAACCCATAATTATCGATTCATATGCCCTTGAAAAATAAAAGGCGATAGGTGATCCATGAACAAAAAAGAGAGGGATTGACCTGTGAAAAACGTTCTTGAATTTAGTATGAATGCTACGAATTTTACCGGGAGCCTTCAAAAATTCTTATTATTATATCAATAAAAATACATTATATTTTGTTTCGTGTTTTTCAGTATCGTTACACAGGAGGCAATCAATAAAAATCTGTTCTGTATATTAATATACCCTTTTTCTTATAATATGGAATTTGGAACAAGTGAACAGTTTTTTTTTCTGGGGCATCGATGCAAGGGTCATTATTCTTTCAGATTTTTTTATTGTGGTTCATATATTCATTTGTATCAATATAATACTCGTTGTAATCTTCAAGGTGTTTTTCTATAGTTTTTTGTAAATAATATTTCTTTGTGGAATAAAAGTGTTCGGGCTATTATAGTACTCATGTTATTTTCCAGGCATGTTTGTAGGGTGTTCGTTATTCTAATTCTTTGTTTGAATGCTTGATGTACTGGGAATTGTGTGAGTATGTGTTTGACAGTGAGTCTTCTATCACAGTGATGACATGTAGGCTGTTGATTTCCGCACAGCATAAATAGATTACCCAAATTAGTATGACCTATCCGTGCTCGGGTAATAACAACTTGATGTATTCTGCATGAGTATAATAACGGTTTATACGGGTGAACTCTCTGCTTTATCTCTTTCAATTTCTATCCCCTTTATCTGCCATTGTCCTAAGATTAGGTGTTTCATATGACTACTGATATCAACGGCCCTGATGTACCAGTGACAGCCTCTTGGGCAGCATCTTTGGCAGCACTGTCGACAAGTTCATTACCAGCTATTCCATAGTGACTAGGAATCCACAGAAAAGATACCGATTTGTTTTGAGATCTCAGCCAATTTATCGGGGCAAGTATTATTCGTACCAATGGATCTCTACTGAACGGGTCCTGTAGCGCTTGTACAGAACTCAGAGAGTCGGTACAATTAACTAACTTCTTATAAGTGTTAAAATCCATAAATGATGTAGTTTGTAAAATAGCGTAAAGTTTTGTTGTATGAACACTGGCTTCACATGAATGGCAAACTTGATATGGCGCATCCAGAGCCGGTGCCGGTCATGAATCCGTCTGTATAGATGATATGACAATCAGAGTACCTCTCAATAATTCTGTGGAATTCTATGAGAATAATGCTTCTGTTGAATTCACCTTTTTTATATTATAGACGAGATATATCCAGGGGAACTATGTCCCAGGAAGGCACTTCGGACGGATTTATGTTATAGCTCCTTGGAAGGGAGTAGTCAATCTACGAGTCTAATTCCAGCAGGGTGGGTGATAGTTGGCCGTCATTCATAGAAATCATATTCTTCTTCTGTAGGTATCGGTGGGTGATTAGGATGGGATATGAGTGCACATGATTTTGAGCTGTAGCTACTGAGTAGTTGCCGTTTTCTATATCCCAAAGGGGGATCCCAGCTCCACAACAAAGTGATAGATGCTCGTGCGAAATGCCCCTAGTGCGATCCTCGGAGCCTGACACTGTATATTATCCAATTTTTTCAATCTCGATTCACGTGCTGATCCATATACGAAGCTGCCATAGTCAATCTTGGATAATATATATGATTTGTATAACCTCAGGAGAATTTCTCTGTCACATCCCCAATTAATACTGGCTAATGCTTTCAGTGGGTTGAGCGCTTTCTTGCATCTCAATATGAGATCGTTTATATGTGAGTCCCATCTCAGTTTTCTATCAAATATCATTCCTAGGAATTTTACAGAATCACTGCATTCTAGTTCATGTTCAGACAATTTTAGTTTTGGATCATTATGAACTGATCTTAGTCGACAAAAGTGGACATAATTGGTTTTCGAAGCAGTGAAAGTGAACCCTAGGGTCTTCGCTTGGTTACAAAGGCTCTATGGCTTCCTGAAGATTTCCCTCAATGTCGTCCATTGATGATACCGAGTAGAAGATCGTTAAATCATCAACCTATGACATCTTCCAACTGCTGGATTGAGGTTATCCAGAAGTCCACTAACTGCAATAGCAAATAGTACCACGCTGAGAGTGGATCCTTGGGGTACACCGTTTTCCAGTATATGTAGCTCTGAGGAAGTCAATGTGTTCCTGACATGGAATTCTCGTTGTTTGAGGAAACTTGCGACGAAATTTGGTAGTCTTCCTTTCAGGCCCCATTTTCGGAGTTGGTCGACAATATTGAAGCGCCAAGTTGTATCGAATGCGTTTTCATTTGCTCCTTCCATGATGATTAGCGGGCGATATTCAGAACTGAAACATACTCTTTATGTGGACATTTCGGGATTCCACTATCAATCTGCATTTTTTACCAATATGGATTTATAGGCTTCGTCCGTACTAAGTTGATTTTGTCCTCTTGCTACGTCACAAGCCCTGCATCTCATAATCTTATGGTGTATACCTATTTAATGTAATGGGTTCTCGTTCTCCATCGCGGAGAAGATGCATTCGACGCGGAGCAAATCTTACATTATCAATTCAGCATTCAATACGATAACTTGATAATCGACTTGCTATGAAAATCAAAGTCGTCG
The DNA here is from genome assembly GCA_018342105.1 of Gonioctena quinquepunctata. Taxonomy (NCBI): domain Eukaryota; kingdom Metazoa; phylum Arthropoda; class Insecta; order Coleoptera; family Chrysomelidae; genus Gonioctena; species Gonioctena quinquepunctata. Next base: position 697,304 of record JAFIRS010000388.1, on the reverse strand, counting down.
TGAATGAAAATGAAACAATTGCTAAAACTGTCATATCAAAATATCTGTCAATTTCTTCAATCATCCATGAATATCGTCCGCTAATCATCATGGAAGGAGCAAATGAACAGGTCGCAGAGGAATTGCTTTAGCGATTACGATTGCCCAATGTTGTTCAAGCTCGGGTAGAGGTGGATTGGCTCCACTTGAGGAATGGAAGATGGATACCCTCGAATCAAGAGCAGGTGCCTAAGTTCCCAAGAATGAGTATGGGCTATCTAAGAGATCTAACTATCGGTGTTTACCAGGTTAATTTAGCACCATCTTATGTACAGGATGAACTCCAAAGAGAACAGCAGGACATATTCCAACTCGATGAGTTACTTGAGGAACCTGGATTTTTGAGAGTAAGGGATCATTCCAGATTCCGGAACGCAGCAAAGTATCAGCTCTGGATTGTGTAGACTAACGACGAAAATGAAGAGTCAATACAGGAATATTATTGCACATGCAAATCGGGTGCCAGGGCCGTCGGATGCTATGCTCACGTTGCTAGCGTTTTATGGTTCCTTGGTTATATTCGCCATGCCAATGAGTCAAATATTCAAATACCAGTTCATCAAGCCTTGTGCTCGATGCCAAGAATGAACCTTATGTTTAGGTTACGTTCGTTGATATAGTTTCATGTTACCAAATAATTCATTTTGCCCTCGATTTGATTCATAATATTTAAATGATTTCTTGCGTTGCTAAGATAGTTTATAATTGATTTTTGTTTATTATCAAATTTTTTTTTTAATATATTTTATTAGTTTCTATGATGTGTAAACTTTAATGCAACATTTATTGAAAAACATCGTATTTTCAAGAATTCTGGAGTGAATATCGAAAGTTCCATTCATATTTTGCTGCCAACATCTGGACTTCCCCATTCTACCTGGAAAGTACTATAAGGTATCGAATATGTAGACATTAACACGGATTCGTTTGCCTATCACCCATTTTGAGTCATTCTGAGGAGAATGTCTTGGCACCCCATTATCAGATTATCGAGATTTGTGAGAATTATTTCCCCATTTGCCCCCATCACAGCTCGCTGAGCCTCGTTATGAACATTTTGGAAAACATATTTGATATTATTGGACATCAGATATATTCGGATTCAATTATTATGGTCTATCTTAAAAAAATACCCAAAATATGTAGTTTCTCGAAAATGTGAATTATTCTGGCGTTATCTTGTAGCATGAAAACATATATGGAAGATTTTGGATTTGTATCTCATTTCATAGCCAGTGTGGAGCAGTTTATGAAAAATTATCGATGGCGGTGCCTAATATAACTCAGTCGGGTTCTGAGAGCCAAACATCCAAATTCCATCCCAACTAGAAATGGGAGCTCTCCGATTGATGAGCAAATACCGCAAAAAATGGAAAAAATCCATTTTTAAAGCTCCATATCTCGAAAACTGTCCATTTTTGAGCTTTGTGGCTCTGAACACTTTTGATCAGCCCATCAAGAACTACAACATACCAAAAATTCATTAAAATTCACGGGAAGTCATTTCCCATGATAAATGTGCGGGATCCTTTGGTATTTTCATATTTCAAAGTAGTTTGTCTTATTTTATTTTCATTTCACCCATACTCATAGTCACCTTTCCACATTCCGTAATAAAAAATGGAGATGCCATTAAAAAAATACCGATGACGTCATTTCTCGTACACGAATCATTCTGTATGTATTAATTGAATTTGAAGGGATTCCCAAATGGAAATAAAATTCAACGGCTTCGAGCGTTCTTTCCAAAAATTATTCCTTTAATTTTTTACGAATGTATCCACTACTATACGAGAGCACTGGATTTAACGGACGCACTGTATTTACAAACCCTATGCGTGATATATTTTTGAAATTAGCTTCCCATGGAGATTCCAAAAATTGAATAATATATAGGGTGTCCTATTTGGAAAAATTATCGCGGACGTCATTAGTCAAACATGGATCAGCCTGTATATTTAATTTTTTTCTAATAATGTGGCAAATTGAGATTAAAAATCGACCTGTTTCAGGAGATCCTAGAAATGGATAGTTTGCATAAAAATGAATTTATTCAGTACTTTACAAAAGCACTGTATATAGCTAGTAATATCCATATTCAAATAAAAGAAAATGTTTCAAATAAATATTTCATCAAGGTGGAAACTACATTTTGCATCAAGTTTGTCACCACCGCGCCTGCATATTCCGTTTGGAATGTTACTCCGCGCAGTCAACTTCGCGAAACCAATCATGAACTCGATATTTTTCGTCTCACGTATCCAGCACGTTTCCGCGAAAACCCATATTCCTGCATTCACGAATCCTCAGACAGGATCAGAGGAAATAATATTACGTATTTTCAAAAATATGTTGAACAAATTCCGACTTCAGTAAACAGGGTTCGATCATTCAGAATGGTAACATTTAATCCTGCTGAATTATTGATGAAGACTTACATTCTATGGCAGTTGGGAACTTGTTTCGAATATGTTTTTGCCTTTGATATGCAGAAGGAGATTTGATCGTAATTTTGAAAAAAAAAAGCGTATCGTTAAATTTTCCACAGAGATATGATAGTTCAAAAATTAATAATTTTCAGTAACAAAATTGCATAAGTAACCCCTTCACCACACTTATTCTCTTCACACCTACAGGGTGATTCAAAAGTACTTTGACAAACTTCAGGATGTGATTCCTCACAATATTCTAATATTAATTGTCCAACTGAATATATGTCCGGAAACGCTTCGTTTCCAAGATACAGGGTGTTGAAGTTTTATTTTTCTTTTCGTTTTTTTTCAAATAACTTTTGAAATACTGACCTTAATTAAACGAAAATTGGTATTGAGAGGTTCTTTGGAGTGTCGAATTCGAACCCGATATTGATATTGCTCTTCCTCGTAGGGGGCGCCACCTACCGTCTTTCTCTTTTTTGAAGATCATAACTTTTTTAGCGTATTTTTAGCCATTTTTCAGTGAAAAAAGGAATTTCTCTAACATATCTACGAAAAAAACCTACCCTTGTTACAAGTCGCTATAAGCAACCGTCTTCTTGATATTTGGACTTGAAAATTTCAAGTCGATTGTTTGATGCAAGTTATTACCATTATTTTGCATTTTTCAAAATAATGCTTAGGAAATGGATTTGACGTTCAAGTAAGTAGTTTGGTAATTACATATTATGTGACAGTTAAACGTTTTGTTGTTTTGTTGAAGTTTCTGTAAATTTTGAAACACTAATTTTGAAAAAAATGATTATTTAAACAATAATGCTCATTTAGCCGATATGCATTTCGTTTATGGCCTTGCGGAGGCAATGCGCGCGAAGCAAGACGTATTTACCAGGAGCGATTTCCTAATCGAGTACTGCCTTCAGCTCCAACATTTACCAGTCTCCACCGTCGTTTGGCAGAAACAGGTAGCTTTAAGAGGGCAGCTGATATTATTGGAAGACCATGAGCAGTCCGAACCCCAGAATTGGAAAATGCTGTTTCGAACGCCCTCGAGGAGAATCCAGAAACAATTACAAGAATAATTGCTGAAGTTCTCAATTCTACTCAATCCACAGTTTGGAGAATTATCCAAGATCAACAATTCTTTCAATATCATATTCAAAGGGTACAAGCTCTTTTGCCACGAGACTTTCCCCAACGCATTATTATGTCAGTGGTTTTTGAGAAAATTGGCTGGAAATCCTCAATTTTTAAGATATGTACTTTTCACGGACGAGGCAAACTTCTCCCGAAATGCTATCACAAACTTCCATAACAACCATGTTTGGGCTCTGGAAAATCCGCACGCAGTTAGTGAAATACATTATCAGTATCAATTTTCTGTAAATGTATGGGCGGCAATAATTGATAATTACTTGATAGGTCATGTCTTTCTTCAGTTCCGACTGAATGGCGCAACTTACAGGGACTTTTTAGAGAATGAATTGCCTACTTCTTCAGAATGTACCATTAGAAATTCGTATCCGCATGTGGTTTATGCATGATGGGGCTCCGGCCCGTTTTATAGTTGTAGCCAGGGAATTCCTTAACACTGTCTATCCAAATCGATGGATCGGTAAGGGTGTAGAAGAACCCAACCAGGCGTGGACACCAAGGTCCCCAGATCTAAACCCGCTAGTTTTTTCTTTTTGGGGACATTTGATGTCACCAGTCCATAAAACAGAAGAAGATCTAAGAAACCGAATAGTAGACGCCTGTGAAACAATAAGAAACACTCAAATAATTTTTGAGCGGAACGAGATTCACTGACTAGAAGACTGAATGCCTGTTTCTTCGCTGAAGGTGGACACTTTGAACAATTTATTTGATTACAATTTAGTTTCCTTTTTTTAATTTTATTCTACATAATCAAAATTTCTTGATATAAAATGTTGATATTTCTTGCAGATTGTATTAAAACAAATACAGATTTTGCACCATTGATACAAAAGTAACTATTTGAAACGGGTAAAAATAAATAAATAGGTGGGGCCCCCAAAAAAAAAAAAAAACTACGTACTTAAACGTCAAATTCATTTCCTAAGCTTTCTTGCGAAAAATGCAAAATAATGGTAATAACTTCAACACGCATCGATTATCAAATAATCGATTCGAAAGTTTCAAGTCCAAATATCTAGAAAACGGTTGCTTATAGCGACTTGTAACAGAGATAGCTTTTTTACGTAGATATGATCAAGGAATTGATTTTATTACTGAAAAATGTGCTACAAGTACGCTCAAAAAAGTTATGAATCTTCAAAAAATAGCAATAATAACATCAGGTTCGAATTCGACACCTCAAAAAACAGCTCAATACCAATTTTCGTTTGATTAAAGTCAGTTATTCGAAAGTTATTTGAAAAAAAAAGAAAATAAAAATATAACTTAACACCCTGTATCTTGGAAACGAAGCGTTTTCGGACATATATTTATTTGAACAATTCATATTTGAATATTGTGAGGAATCACGTCCTGAAGTTTGTCAAAGTTCTTTTGAATCACCCTGTATATGCGTATTTCGATAACTAAGTTATCATCATCAGTAGGTTAACTACAGTAAATAGATTGTAACATTATCTGCAATTTATACCTGCTATTTCTAATTGGGTTTAATTAATTGGGTATTATGGTTCTATGGGTATTAAAGGAAACAGAGTTGAATACATAGGTCCATTATCCTCATTATGTAAATTTTTATTATGGTTTTTGTGGATAACTATACTCTCCAGGCAATCTTATTTTCTAGTGTCGTTGACCGATTTGATCAAATTCAAATTATGAATGTTAAGTTTGTGACAAGATTCTATCATATTGTAACGTAAATAAACTTAACTTGGTTTTACTAATTTATTTCACACTTAATCTACAACTTAATTTATATTACTACGCCACTGTATCGCTCGATCGTATGGGCTCGTTCAGACTCTTTTACTCCACGTGAGGGTTGCCTATTTATCTCCGATACAGCATTCTCGATGTTTCGAATTCTGGCAGTTGGCGACCGGCATGTTCCAATTGTTTCCAATATTGACCGTTGTTTTCCGCGGCAGAGCGACTGGATGGTTCTCGAATATCTCCGGGGATGATCTCATCGTTGTCGATGGCAACGCGTGAGGCGACAGGTCCGGCCTAGGTTCGTTACATTGCCTCCTTCTTAAAGACATTTCGTCCCGAAATTTCATCCTTGGAGTGTGACGATATCTGCATGACTCCCCATATCTGCACCGTGAAGTTCGATGGAAGTAACACTCCACGGTCTTCATGATCGGTCGTGGAAGAGGGTTACAGCAAACCAAAATCTTGACGCCGCTGGATCTGAATATCGCCTCCAGCATACTTCTTATGACTCTCCAGTCCAACCCATCAATACCACAGGATAATTTTGGAATTGCTAGATCCACCAGATTCTGGTCCACCATAGTATCTCTTAGTTTGGTGAGACTCTTCCAGACATCTTCATAGGACGGTTTATCTTGGGAATGCCTCTTGGTAACTAGGTAGTAGATGTTTCTCTGGCCTTTCTTCAACTGTAGCACCCCACCAACTCCTGGATTCTGCTCCCGCAGTGTTTGGAGTTGACCAAATTTCTTGGAGAATACTACGGCGATGCCCCTGGACATTCGAAGATCTTCTGCCACACAGTGCGCTAGTGCGTAGTCAGCAGGCACCTCGAAAAGGTCTCGTGACTCCTCTCTAGTAACCCCATGTAGAACTTTCTGCCCGTTTGAATACAAGGACATAAACTTCTCGAACGTCATATCATCCTCCGGTGGCTTGAGGGTGCGAACTTGGTCATGGTTTCCAGCGTAAGGGGCCAACCTGTTGAAATGGACGACCCTTGGTTTCCCTCGGGGTGGCTCATGGATTCGGTACACAAGGTCGTTTATCCTTTTCACGATTTTATACGGGCCTTCCCACGAGTTCCGCAACTTTGGTGATAGTCCACGACGACGTTTGGGGTTGTACAGCCAAACCAGGTCATCAACCTTAAATCCTCCAGCGTCGGCCTTGATGTCATAGGTCTTCTTCATTTTATCGCTGGCACTCTGGATGTTCAACCGGACTCGTTCGTGGATGTCGTCCATTCTCTGCCGAAGTTTGCTGACGTAGTCCTCTCCCGCAGTGTCTTGTCCTGGCGGTATCCCAAACTTCAGGTCACAAGGCAGTCGTAGTTCTCGGCCCATTATAATACTAGCAGGAGTTTGACCGGTTGACTCGTGTACTGCGGATCGATAGGCCATCAGGAACAAATGAAGATACTGGTCCCAGTCTCTTTGATGGTCAGAGACAACCTTGGACAAGTGGCGGTTGATCGTCCTGTTCATCCGTTCCACCATTCCATCGGACTGCGGATGTAGGGCCGTGGTTCTTGTCTTGCGGATGTTCAGCAGTAGACATATTTCTTGGAAAAGGTTGGATTCGAAATTTCTGCCTTGATCCGAGTGCAGCTCCATTGGAATACCGAATCGACATATTCATTCTTTCACCAAGACGTCGGCGACGGTGATGGCTTCCTGGTTGGGCAGGGCATAGGCTTCCGCCCACTTACTGAAGTAGTCCATTGCCACAAGGATGTATTTATTCCCGTGGTCGGATACGGGAAACGGACCGGCGATGTCAATGGCGATTCTCTCGAACGGGCTGCCTACGTTGTACTGACGCATCGGGGCCTTGGGTCGTATTCGAGGCCCATTACTAGCAGCGCATACAGCGCACTTTCTGCACCAGTCCTGGACGTCAGCTTGACAATTGGCCCAGTAAAACCGTTGCCTCACTTTCTGCAGGGTCTTCGTCACTCCCAGATGTCTTCCGGCGACTCCATCATGGATTTCCCGCAGCACTTCCTCTCTTCTGTTCCTGGGAATAATTATTTGGCGTCTGTCTTCCCCACCAATATCGGCCTCCAACACACGTTTCAGGATCCCATTGTCCAGAATAAGAGAGTTCCATTGTGCCCAATAGGACTTAACATTGCCCTTCTTCCAGCTGACGACTAAGCCGAGGTCGGGGTCTCTCTCTTGGTCTTTCTGGATCTTGCTGTCATTCCAGTTGTCATCCATTGCCGCGGTTCTACAAAGTGTTGCTTCTTTCTCTTCTGCTCGTCGGCAATGTGAGCAATCATCTGGACATGGTCTTCGCGACAAGGCATCTGCATTCTTATGGCTAGTTCCGGCTCGATGTTCGATCTCGAAATCGAATTCTTGGGGTCTCTCGATCCAACGTGCTACTTGACCCTCAGGATTTTTTGAACTGTAAGAGCCATTTGAGAGCTGCATGGTCAGTTCTCAACAGGAATCTTCTTCCATACACGTACTTGTAGAAGTGTTCCACTCCCTTTACAACAGCTAACAGCTCTCGCCTGGTGACACAGTAATTGCGCTCTGGTTTGCTAAGCGTCTTGCTGAAATAACCAATGACCTTCTCCTGTCCCTCCTGGATCTGAGATAGGACAGCTCCAAGTCCCACGTTGCTGGCGTCCGTATCCAAAATGAATTTCCCTTTGGGTAGGGGATAGCTCAGTATAGGTGCGTTGATCAAAGCTCCTTTCAGCTTCCTGAATGAGTCTTGACATTCTTCGGACCACTGGAACTTTGTTTGGCCTTCCGTGAGCTTGGTCAATGGTTTAGCGATGTTGGCGAATCCCAGCACATATCGGCGATAGTATGTGCATAAACCAAGGAAACTTCGAAGTTGGTGAATGTCTTTTGGGATGGGCCAATCCTCAACAGCTTTGATCTTCTGGTCGTCCACTGCTACTCCTTCCCCAGAGACAACGTGGCCGAGGTATCGTACTTCTTTTTGGAACAGATGGCATTTCTTAGGGCTCAGTTTCAATCCGGAGTTCCTCAGTCGCAGGAATACTTCCTCCAAGTTTTTCACGTGGTCCTCAAACGATCTGCCGACCACAATTATGTCGTCGAGATACACTAGACACGTGTTCCATGAGAGTCCCTTCAGTACTGTTTCCATCAATCTTTCGAATGTGGCGGGAGCATTACAGAGCCCGAATGGCATAACGGTGAACTGCCACAATCCTGAGCCAATGGTAAAAGCAGTCTTTTCTCGATCTTCCTGAGCCAGTTCTACTTGCCAGTATCCACTCTTCAGATCAAGGGTCGAGAAAATCGTGGAACCAGCCAACGTGTCTAGGGTGTCATCTATTCTCGGGAGAGGGTAACTGTCCTTCTTCGTGACATTATTAAGTTGGCCCCTTTTTTACCACGACTAGAGGACCAGGGACTGTCAGATGGTTCGATAACTCCTTCTTTTCCCATATCGCTGACTATTTTGTCAGCCTCTTCCTTCTTGGCAAGAGGAAGTCTTCTTGCTGATTCCGGATCGGTCGGGCACCCCCAGTATCAATCTTGTGCTGGACCACATTAGTTCGACCTCCTTTTCCTTGTCCGGTATCGAAGATGTCTTGGTACTTCTTCTATCTGGGTTTTTTTTGGAAGAGTGGCAAATTTTTCTTTTGGACAGTTGTTGGCTTGGCTAATCGTACCTCGTACACTCCGGATCACTGAGGAAACTGACGAGCAGTGCCCCAATATTGTTCCTTTCTTCAAGGTCACTGGAAAATAATTGACATTCATGACCCTTACGGGCACAAATTTGTCAGCACGCAACAAGGTCTTCCCTAGTGCAATCCCTCGTCCAATTTTCTCATCATGAAGTTTGGGCTCGAACATCACCACGTTTCCACTGCTCGTACTCCCGTCCAGGCGAGCCTCCAGAATGGTTTCAGCCCTCTCAGGTACGCTTACATCTTCAGCCAACAACACACGGATCAACCCCTCACTTCTCCCATGAAGCACCAGCTCTTCTCCGTTGACACGTAGGACGCCGTCTTTGAAATCCAATTCAAACCCTCTGGAATTCATGATGTCCTTTCCGATGATTGCATCGTCTTCGATGTCCGCTACAAGTGCCTGATGTTTCACTTTAGTGCTGCCCAAAATTATTTCAATCGATAGCTCGCCATATACAGTAGCTGGCTCCCCTGTTGCTATGCGTAGCTTCCAAGTTGTCGGTTCAATCCGTTCCGGTGTTCTGGCAGAGGAAGGCCCGAGAATTGTCCTAGTCGCACCTGTATCTAGCAGCATGGTGCAAGGCTCGTTATTGATGAGACCGTCTACGAAGACACCTTTGTTCTGTCGTTGAAGGATAGCGACATATGCGTTGTTAACCGGGGCTTGCCGGACACATGCCGACGATTGCCCCTTCTCGTCGACCTTTTTTAGTTTTCCTGCATCGGAGTCGATGAATGTTGGATATTTGCTACGCACATGTCCAATTTTGCCACAATTCCGGCATCTTATCTGTCTCTTCCCAGGCAACACTTCCTTCATCACTTTTCTTATGGCAGCTTCCAAGTTAGCAGGCTCCTGTGAGTCTTCCTCAATCGTTTGAACTTTACTTTGGCTTTTGCAGCATTGTTTCGCTGCTTCGAATTCCAAAGCGCGTGCCAGTGCGTCTACGAGATGTGTTGGACGAGCTAATATCAACGCTTGTCTGGTTTCTTGGTCACGGAGTCCATCCAAGAATGCCTGAACCGCTAATCGCTCCATTACATTTTCCGGTATGGCTGGCTATGCGAGACGAACCAAGCGTGCAATGTCAGTTTCAAATTCTTGTAAGGATTCGCCCGATTTCTGACAGCGATTTTTCAGCTGGGAGTGGTATACGTGTTCCAAATGGGCCTGGCCATATCGTAATTCTAGATGTTTAATCAGCTGATCATAGTCCTCCTGTTCTTGGGCGGTAAGAGTTTGTAGAATATTCGTCGCTTCTCCACGTAATGCAAGTGTTAGTGCTACAGCTCTTTCCCCTGCATTCCATCCATTTGCTTTGGCCGCTGCTTCAAACTGTCGGCGGTAATTTTCCCATGGAGTTTTTCCGTCGAATTGAGGCGGCTTCATGGAAAGCTTTCCTATTTCAGAAATGACCTTGACATCTTTCATACCCTCTTGAACTTTATCCAAGGTCAAACTCAAGTCCAGCATTGCATTTTCGTTAACCATCTCTGTGGAGGGCGCACTATTAATTCGTTTTTCCAGCTTACTGATCGTTTCCTTTATTTTATCTACCTCCGTGTTCATTTGCTCCCTAATTTTATCTATCTCTGTCTCAACGGTTCCCATTCTTTCTTCTAGAAAATTAGCCACACCACACAATTCTTTTTTTAGGCCTTCTGTGTTTTCCAGGAACTTCTCTTCCAGGCTTCTTGCATTTTCCCGGCTTCTTGAATTTTCTAGAAGCTTCTCTTCCAGATTTCTAGAATTTTCTTGAAGCTTCTCTTCCAGATTTCTAGCATTCTCTTCCAGGCTTCTTGAATTTTCTCGAAGCTTCTCTTCCAGATTTCTAGAAAGCTTCTCTTCCAGATTTATAGAATTTTCTTGAAGTTTCTCTTCCAGATTTCTAGAATTTTCTTCAAGCTTCTCTTCCAGATTTCTCGAATTTTGTTGCAGTTCTTCTTTCACGGATTTAGTAGTTTCTTCGAGTTTATTCATTACCAAACTTAAATCGCCTCCGGGAACTTCGAATAAAAATGTTTCGGGGTCCTCACCTTCTTGTATAAGTCCTTCTGCAAGTCTTTCCTGGAGTACTTGCTTTTTACCTGTTGTTTCCATTTCCCTTTCCTCCAATTCCTGTTTCAATTCCGCTACCTTCAAATCCGCAAGGCGCACTTTTCTTGAACACATTTTGTCTTTGACGAAGTATCAGTCTGTTTTACACGAAAAGTTTATCGGTTTGTTAAAAATTTACTTCGCGAATTCTTTTCCACGGGCCACCAGTCTATTGTCTGTTTCACGCGAACAGTGTATCAGTTTATATTCCCACGCACAATTGTCCACTTCGCGAAAACCGGCCCACTGTCTATTTTTGGCGTACAAAAAGGTCTATCAATTTATTTTTCTGACTATCCACTCCACGATCACTTGTTTATTTTCAAAATCTCGCTTCCGACACCAATTGTAACGTAAATAAACTTTACTTGGTTTTACTAATTTATTTCACACTTAATCTACAACTTAATTTATATTACTACGCCACTGTATAGCTCGATCGTATGGGCTCGTTCAGACTCTTTTACTCCACTTGAGGGTTGCCTATTTATCTCCGATACAGCATTCTCGATGTTTCGAATTCTGGCAGTTGGCGACCGGCATGTTCCAATTGTTTCCAATATTGACCGTTGTTTTCCGCGGCAGAGCGACTGGATGGTTCTCGAATATCTCCGGGGATGATCTCATCGTTGTCGATGGCAACGCGTGAGGCGACAGGTCCGGCCTAGGTTCGTTACAATATGGTCAGCCACACTTGACTTATTTAGTCTCCCTTCGGTTAGTAGCATGGGCCAAATGTTCGTGGAACCTTTCGGAAATTGAACGTTTTGTCTGACCATAATAAACTTTCAAATTTTGACAATTAATATTTCATAAATTTCCGACTTATCTAATATGTCAGTTTTTTCCTTCGGGATTCCCAATAACGTTTGCAAGTTATTTCTATTACTATAAACTGCTTGGAGATTTACATCCTGGAATATAGTGTTGAGATCTCTCGTGAGGTTTTGATGGAGAGAAATTCTCATAAATATTTTGCTTTTCGTCGTTTTTCTTAGAGGCGTGGTATCATCCACTGATCGTGTGAAATGCTTCCTTCTCAATATCAATAATGTCTGGTGTATATCCATGAATTATTGCTATTTCCTTGATCTTCTTGATTTCATTTTGAAAACGATCAGCATTCAATGGGAAGTTTACGGCTCTGTGTATAAGAAAATTGAAACTAGCCATTTTGTGTTGAATGTGGTGTTTTGAATCGGGTGGGATGATCCTGTTCGTGTGGGTGGGCTTTCTGAATGTCTATTTCCAAATGCTCTTTGTTTCTGATGACCAGAGTGTCAAGGAAAGGTAATCGTCCGTCGACTTCCATTTCTACCGTGAAGTTAATTCGTTCGAAACTGAATTCATGGATGTTAGGAAGACGTCTATGTTTTGATTTTTCGTGTCAAAAATATAAAACACATCATCCACATACCGGACCCAAATTTTCGGAAAATATTGACTTCGAATTTACTCGTAAAAAGGTTTGCCATGAATTGTGATAGACAATTACCCTTGGCATTGCCTTCCTTCTGTTGGTAGAATTCATCTTGGAATATGAAATAGTTTTGTTTCATGAATAAGGATGCAATTTCAAAAATTCCCCGACTCTTTCTGTTCAAAACTTGTTCGACTCCAAAATTCTTTCAAGTACTGCAAGGTTACAGAAATAGGTACACTTGGAAAGCTTTCATCAAACGGAACCAAAATCTCACCTTCCACCAAAGTTAGGTTTTTGAATCTATCGATGAAGTCATAAGAATTCTTGATAGAGAAACTATTTGGTTGGATAGGTAAATTATTGAACTCGTCCGATAGCATTTTGATAGGTTATAAGTTGGAGAAATGATACCTGACACAATTGGTCTCATACCATTACCGGGCTTATGAATTTTTGACAAACCATTTAATTTTGGAACTATTCGGTTTGATATGTTCAACTTAATTTCAAACGATCATTCAATAGTATTGTGCAGTTATCCACAGTTGACTTATCTTCTTAGGTAAGGGAGTTCTTCTTAGTTGTTCATAAGGACCCATTGAAATATGTTTATTCATTCTTTCAAAATACTCTGATCCTGTTTCCTTTATCTGCTTTTAGATAAAAGCAATATTTCTCTCAGATCTTTCATCACCACATTCGTACTGTTCCCATGTTTTGTAGGATGATTTGTAGAGTTATGTGTCAGTTGAATTTTACATGCTTTCCTAACATAACGAGATGCGTTTCTCACATAACGAAAACTCCAAAAGATTTTCAGCAAATCCGATCTTAGAATATTGAGAGGTTGATGGTGAAGTTTGCGAGTCTCTACGTGACTGTCATATATTTTACATTTTAGTACATATGAAATTTAAATTGGCTAAAATCATCCGCTTGCTTATTATATAGTGACTTAAATTCAAAAGCAGGAGAGATGGTAATCATCATAGTTTTCGTTATATTTTCCATCGCTTGTGAACCTTCTTTTTTGTTTCGTAGTTTAATTGTATTGATTGAAGTGTAGTCAGGATACGTTTTCTCAGCCTGTTTTGTTGGGATATTGTCAGTGAAGCTCAGCCTACTTTGCCGGGGACATCGCGATTGTAGAAGGAACAACTAACAACTAATCGCAGGGTGCGAAGCAAACGCACACAATTCAGTTTGGGGAATCATAGATATAAATAACAGAGGTGAGCAACTTATTGAATTTATACTAGTGAATGGTTCATTTTCGAACATTGGCTCAGAACCAACCTTTGTGACTAGCAACAGACAGGAAGTTATGGACCTGACGATAAGCATGAGGTATATATGTAATAAACTAGCCAATTGGCACGTTTCCACAGAACCCCCGTGTTCTGACCACCGGCACATTAGATCTGACTTAGAGGCGGGTACTCGACAAGAGATACAATATCGGTACCGCAAATGTACGGACTGGGAAGGCTTCCGGGCAACACTCAGAGACAGTTTGAGAAACGATATACGTAGAATAAGAAGTAGTGCGATGATAGAGCTGATAGCGAATCACATTCAAATCTCAATCCTGGCCGCCTATCAACAAAATTGCCCAATTGAAAAGGAAAAACACAATAGAGTAACCTCTTTGTGATGCGAACACCTATAAAAAAGGAGAGCAGAAGTAAGGAGGCTCTTCAATAGAGCTGAAGAGTCAGGACGCTTGGAAGAGAGGATTTTGGAGAACATTCTGACAGGGTGAACGGATATACCCACAAGCGCAAGAATAGACGAGATCCTCTCTAGAAAACTGGAGCAAGAAGTGGGTGCGATTGAACGATGTGACGGAAGGGTGACCTTAGAGCTTCTAGTTCGAAATCATTTCCCAACGCCATGATTCTTGATGGAAACCAGCGAATTCCATTTCAGCAAGGACGACCAAAAACTGAGTAGAGAAGATTGGAAGAAAGCCAACAAAATCATCAAACCAGCAGCGGTAGAATGGGCAATCAACTAGTTCGAACTGCATAAGGCACAAGAATCATAAGACAGGATGGAATCTTTCCTGCACTAGTACAGGATGGGCCAAACCCAAATGTGATCGAGAAACTAACGCCCAGCTTGACATCATTACTGCTGAAAGCTACAGATAAGATCGATCCTGGATAGGCACATACGAGAAGAGATGCTGGGGGAAACCCCTTCCACCAGTATACTTACCAGGCAGAAAAAATAACAGAAACTGCATTAGACAACCTTGTTGGGAATCTGAACGACTCTCTGACATGGGGGAAAATCGCAGTAGGAAACTTTCTCGACATTGAAGTAGCATTCAACAATGCACTACCGATATCCCTACACAGAACAGCAATCAACAAACTGGATCGATGTTGAGATTCAGAATAATCTCGAGTTCTCTCCACCAGGAGAAAATTGTTGCCAGGGCGGTGAGAGGCTGTCCTCATGGAGGGGTTTCATCCCCTCTACTGTGGGTACTTCTCGTAGATGATATGATCAGTACCCTTATGGCGGAGGGAATCGAGGTTCAAGCCTACGCTGATCACATGGTTATAACGGTTAGAGAAAAGTTTGGAGAGGTAATATCGGCCATACTCCAAACGGCTCTCAGGACTATCCTCGAATGGTGTGAAAAATAAGAATTATTGGTCAAAACCCAACAAGACAGTGATAGTAGGAAGAAGCCAGATTTGCTAAGAAAGCCGGTTCTCTATGTTCAATAAAAAAAATACCTAGGGGTAATTCTAGATAAGAAACTCAGCTAACCGCTAGATAACACGAGACAAAAACACAAATCAAATAGATATGATTAATCGAAAAATCCTCTGTGCGGCATTCTCAAGAGAGTCTGATTTATGAACTGTAATAAACATCTGGCCCTTATAAACACGAGATGCTTTCAGGAATATATACACACAGTAAGTCGATACTAAGCACGAATCGTTTATACGTTTGAAATGGACGGTTCAAACGAATTATGGTATTTTATTTAAATCCACAATCTACTAAGTTCAATAGGTTATGGGCTCAGATCTCGCGTAACTTGATTAATTACGAAAAGTATCGAGATTGAAGTGCGCATGACCACAATTCAACAAAGGCAATGGATAAAACCAATAAAAAAAATATTTAGATTCCAATGGTGAAAGATATGGTGTATGGAATTTCCGTGTTGAATCATTACTCGCGGAATTGAATATTTTATACGTAGTTGAGGAAAAAATTCCTGATGAACCCAGTGGCAGTTGGAAAAAACATGACTTGAGAGCAAAATGTGTTATCATATAATACCTAAGTGATTCATGTTTGGTATTTGCAAGAAAAAATTAGTCAACAGCTAGAGGTTTATTGAATAGTCAGGATGCCATTTATGAAAGAAGTTTAGCAACTCAGTTGGCATTAAGAAAAATGCTTTTTTGTCTCTGGTTCAGAGGAGACATTAGCCTATTGCAAAACTTCACACGTTATGATGACCTCATATCAGGATTACTTGCTGCTGGAGCCAAACTGAATGGAATGGATACAATATCTCATCTTATGCTTACTCTGCCTCCAACTTACGAAGGGGTAATCACAGTATTTGAAACTTCAGTCGAGGATAATCAAAACATATTCTTTGTAAAAACTAGACTTCTTGATTACGAGGTGAAACTCAAATAAAGCACATCAACAAGTCTAAAGGGCCCAAATACATTAAGAAGTTTTCACACCAACGAAGGAAACTCTAAATCAACTTTATATAATAAAAAATCCAGAAAACAAAATAAAAGCAAACAATGCAAATCAAAGGAGGCTCACAACTTTCTCCGTATAAATCATCCAACATGTGGCCATTGTAAAAAATTATACCAAAGCAACTTCGGAGGCTTAAACTAAGGAAACCGACTCAAATTCGAAAAAAAAAACAGGTAATTCTGAATACAACAATATTCCAACGAATACACACACCACAAGAATTGAAAGAAACAAAAATCATTATTTGCCCACTATACTGATCAAGAGATAAATAAATACGATATTTTAGAAGTTTACTCTGTGCACGAACTCTCGTGAGTGCAATACCAAAGACCTACAAAGAAATTAAAACAAGGGACGTTTGAGATCAGTGGGAGCAATACAGAAATGATAAAGTTGATTCACTCACCTCTAACAATAAGTGGTCGTTAGTAAATAAACCCACTGGAAAAAATATTGTCAATTCCAAGTATTTACTATAAAAACATGGAATTTCCACAAAGTACAAGGCAAGGCTAGTAGCAAAAGGTTTCAGTCACAAATATTTAAACGGTTATAATGAAACATGAATGTAAAAACTGCATTTCTAAATGGCTTTTTGCAAGAGGATATTTACATGAAAATTCCCAAGAGAACAAATGCAGATAAAAAAAATTAAGTGTGCACACTGAATAAATCAATTTATGATTTAAAACAATCAAGATGCTGCTATGAGCATTTTGACAAAACGATGGAAGAGCTTAACTTCTGAAGTTCTTCAAGTGATCCATGTTTGTGTATACTAGACAGAGGTCAAATTAACAAGAATATTTACGCTATCTTTTATGTCGATGATATTTTAATTCGTAGAGGAGACAAAGAGGCAATGTCAGGATTCGAATATCATTCAAAGAATCGATTGAAAATGAAAGAAAGACTTCCAGGATGCGGAACCGTTTCTAGGCATACGCATCTGAAGATAAGAAGAAAAACACAGTTTTAAACAGATATAAACTGTCCGAAAGTAATCTGTTAAAAACGCCTCTTATCACGGAATTCTTATGTTTTCTTGTATGCACACACCCGTTTAGCAATAACATTTCAAGCAGGTTAAACTAGAAAATAACTTTGGCGGTACCAAAGTAAAACTAGTGAAGAAAGAACATGCCTGAAGAGAGTTTTGAGATATATTAAAGGTTCTATACCTTAAATTAACTTATAAACGCAACAATAATTATGTAAATATTATTGAAGATTGTGTATTCTGACTGGGGTAATAAAGGAGTGGATAGAAAAAGTACAACAGGATACCTATCCAAAGCCTTCGAAAACTGTACGATTTCTTGGAACCTCATTAGGAGCGTCCTGAACGGAAGCAGAATATATGACCCTTTGTTAAATAGGCCATATGGTTGAGGAATTTCCCAACCAGTTGAATTTCAAAAATAATCACCAAAAGCAATATTTATAAACAATAATTACTGCATTTGTATATCAAAGATTCCCACAAACCATAAAAGAAACAAACATATTGATATAAAATATCGTTTTACTCGTAAACAAATATAACAAAACAAAGTAATACTAAACAGTAGGCTGATGTCCTCACAATGCCACTACCTAAGTATACAAAATTTTTACTCACAAGAACAAATGTGGGATTGAATTGATTTTTCTATTAATATTTCTTTTGGTTTTGTTTTTGAGTGGGAGTGTTGAGTTTACCGCTAGATAACCAGAGACAAAAACCCAAATCGAATAGTTATGATTCATCGAAAAATCCTCTTTGCGGCATTCTCAACAGGGTCTGATTTATGAACTTCTGGACCTTCTTAACACGAGATGCTTTCAGGGATAATATACACATAGTCGATACTCAGCTTTTGTTTCGTTTATACGTTTGAAATAGACGGTTCAAACGAATGTTTTATTTCATTTACATCCCTAACATACTAAGTTCGAAAGAATGCTAATCTAGAAAAACTACCCAACAGAGTGAGGCAAGCTTTATGGACTTGTTAAGGAATCTGTGGGAAAACATATATTCCCCACAGTAATGAGACCTATGGTCACCTACGTAGCGGTCATCTGGTGGAGCAAAGGGGCACAGAAGAGAGCACGAGAAAAGCTCAATAAACTCCAGAGGCAAGCGTGTCTTATCATAATGGGAGCAATGTCCAATGTCCAGGGGAAAAATTAAAAAAAAATACTGAAACACATATTTATTCATCTGTAAAAAAGACCTTGAATACCAGTTTATATGACGCTAACCCAAAAAACTAACGATTCTCCTATTCAAACTTTCAACCCCCATTTCAGCCCATTCATGGACAGACAGACAAGAAAGCGAGTAAAAGTTCCAAGTCATCAGGAAGTTAGTTCAAAATCGATTGCAAAATTTTAACCGAACAGACAGACATGAAAACGAGCTATCATTTCATTGTCATCCAGTTCTGAACCATGTTCAAAGTTTCAAGTTTCCAGCTCCAGTTCAAACGAATGTTTCATTTCATTTACATCCCTAACCTACTAAGTTCGAAAGAATGCTCATCTAGAAAAACTACCCAACAGAGTGAGGCAAGCTTTATGGACTTGTTGAGGAATCTGTGGGAAAACATATATTCCCCACAGTAATGAGACCTATGGTCACCTACGTAGCGGTCATCTGGTGGAGCAAAGGGGCACAGAAGAGTGCACGAGAAAAGCTCAATAAACTCCAGAGGCAAGCGTGTCTTATCATAATGGGAGCAATGTCCAATGTCCAGGGGAAAAATTAAAAAAAAATACTGAAACACATATTTATTCATCTGTAAAAAAGACCTTGAATAGTCAGTTTATATGACGCTAACCTAAAAAACTAACGATTCTCCTATTCAAACTTTCAACCCCCATTTCAGACCCTTCATGGACAGACAGACAAGAAAGCGAGTAAAAGTTTCAAGTCATCAGGAAGTTAGTTCAAA
The DNA here is from genome assembly GCA_018342105.1 of Gonioctena quinquepunctata. Taxonomy (NCBI): domain Eukaryota; kingdom Metazoa; phylum Arthropoda; class Insecta; order Coleoptera; family Chrysomelidae; genus Gonioctena; species Gonioctena quinquepunctata. The sequence goes on along the minus strand of JAFIRS010000388.1, from coordinate 678,046 downwards.
ATCGATTGCAAAATTTTTACCGAACAGAGACATGAAAACGACTATTATTTCATTGTCATCCAGTTCTGAACCATGTTCAAAGTTTCAAATTTCCAGCTCATCAGGAAGTTAGTTTCAGAATCGATTGCAGAATTTGTACCAAATAGACAGACAAAGAAACGTGGTCAAAATGTTTAAGAAATCCATAAATAATCTTTAAACCTGGGAGTAGATTTATTTTAAATATTCATAATCATTTTTCACGAAGAAATACAGAAAATCCTATATTAAAATTTCACGATGCGTAACATTTAAAATAATACAAAACTCAAATAAGAAATTAAAAAACCTCTAAGAAGTAAAAAATTATATGTATTGGCCCTTTAAGTTCAATATAAGTAGTAATATTTTGATCCAAGCGTCTTCGCGTCCAGAGACGACCCTCAGACCTAAATATCACGTACTACTTATATTAAAGGGCCAATACATATTATTTCCAGTTTTTAGAGGATTTTTTGAGTCGGGGGTTTTTAGAATTTTGTATTCAATTTCTATTTCCTGCTTTTTGAACTTTATATATTACTAGAAGGAACACTACGATCGACACTCTATCCCCACATTCACACAAATACTTTCCGGGACGATACACGAAATTACGACAGATCGGCTTTAGCAGAATGGCAAAGACTCGGAAGCAGTACTTCAGTACTTTGATTTTATATTTAATTATTAAAATTTGTTTACTCAGAATACTTTGCAATTCTCACTTGAAGCTACCATTAGTAATCAAAATGCATTAAAAACTCTCATCGTATTTTACCAATGTTTTGTTTTTGTAGTCTTTACTGTATACACCATACATACCATACTGTATTTGGCACCATACTGTATCATACCAAATCGTAATCATTCATTCACTTTATCCCATTTAATCACTTCCCACGTTCGTAGTCCGTAACGTACCCCACCATGACTTATTATTTTCAGCACCGTACCACATCGTGTTTATTCATTCGATCAATCCCATTCACTCATTCCTTCTTTCATTCACTTTACACATTAGTACAGTAATTCGCCACACGGTACTATATCGTTTAACAAAATATTATACCTATTGAACGAGGACAATTATCTTAAAATCCCTCACCGATTTATCCACATTTATCTTTCCGATTCATCATCAACCCTGATCACTATCTATCTGTAACCTATTCACTGAGACCATTCCGATGAGTCCAAACACGATACTCCTGCTGTAACTTGGTGATAAATTAGGTATGCTGCGATTCCAGGTGAAAGTTGCTGTATTTTTGCAATATCATTGAATCAACAGGATACTAAATTTCTGAATGATCAGACCTGTGCAAGTTGCTCGCATCCCTTCATCAACTAGAAAAGAGCATATGATTTTCAAATGGCTGAACAGTTTTTCTTTAATCATAGCTAAGACTCTCGATCAAGACACCTTTCAAACAAACAAACAAAAACTAAATCAAAATCGGTTTATCCGTTTGGGAGCTACGATGCCACATACAGGTAAACATATACAAAATTAAACCAATTTTTTCGTGACAAAAATACTACAAGAAAACCAACTCTGCCATCATACGAAAGACGGTCCTTAGTTATATCCTATTATGTTTCCTACTCGCAACTGTCATTTCTTAATTCGTTATAAACATTTAAATACAAAAAATCTTTATTTTTTTTGTTTTTTGCTTGTAACATGGAAATTAACGAAGCAATCTAGATGTAGAAAATCAAAATGCGAAAAAAAATTAGCCCCAGCATGACTCGATCGAATAATAAGTGACGGAGGAAACCCGGAAAACAGGAAAAACGGCTTTTTTTTAATTCATAACACCGCCATATTTTTTGTTTTGGAGCAGGCTCTCCATGATATAATAGGGATTGATATGTACTTTATGTGTGAAAAACTCAAGCACTGTTGGATTATTAGTTTTGGCATCACATGACCGAAAACGGGCGAGTGCATGAAAGCGGCTGAAGAGTGGGGTTAGAGCAGCAGATTCCTAACGGGCGCAGCACGCTTGTACTACTATTCGCTGTGAGCAAGACTGGTATTGCCCTCTAGTGACTCGATGGTTTATTTCCAAAACTCAGTGAGCAACAATTTCAATTTTTCAAAAATTTCCAAATAATCTACCAAGATGTAACAATTTTGTGCTCACTACTAGTTCCAGATGAATCGAAAGTTTTTTATGTCAAGAAAAGGAAGTAAATGATAAAAATATGTATATTGATACGAAAGTTCACCGCATTTAGAGCTTATGCTGCGTTATGCATGTCAAGTTATAGATATTTTGAATATCATAACATAATGCTATTTCTGTGTACTTTTGGGAACAGCCACTAATGTGCTTGCTCGTTAGAGTATTGAGGTCGCAGGTTCATAGAGTCTTCAGAACTTGTAAAAATTAGGGCGCCAAAAGCAGTTTGACAAATTAAAGGCTAGTTTAACCTGACGGGAAACAACTAAATAACATCAGATTCAACGCAAAACTATTCAATGGAATTCTCAAATAATATATTAATCAGAAAAGAAATGAGATTCACAATTTTAGTTGAATATGGGATCCCACTTTTACCCTTGCCAAGATGTGAGACCGTTGAACGGTTCCTAAATAATACTAACACTTTCTAATACGTACACATGTAAGGGCCATTGCTTTTGTAACCAAAACCAGTTCGTGAAAATTAAAACACAAATAATCTGCGAGGCACTTCATCCTGATAGAATGCCAGTGTTTGATGGACAACTCGGAAAAACATCAAAAGTATCTCTGTCACCTGTTCATAAGGGTGATTAGTTTAGATTACAATACCGTCAAGGCGTTCCCGAACTCGCATCTTAAGTCGCTATTTGCTTTTTATCACCGGCTCAAGACCGTCCCACGAATCTTGATTATACTTTTACTGTCCACTTCTAGATTAAATGGAAAACGGAAAACATCTGAAATATTTATCGAATGAAAACCTCATGTCCCGGAATTAGAGATTGAATATCGTGGAATAACAGAACACTTATCTTTTTGCTGCAGCTTATGTGTTGCCGTTGGAAATGTAGGTATAAAATTTACAAGTACTATTTTTGGTATTATTTTTTCAATCGACTTCACAGAAATAGGAAGGGCTCATTGTTATTAAATGTATGTTGCGATACTACCCAACCGTGACCGTGGCCACTACGATTACCAGGATTAATTCCTACTCATGCCACTATGGGCGCTGTCATAGTTTCATCTATCCCCTCCTTTCGGTCATTCTTGCAAGTATTTTTCACCTATTTTGCAGTATTTTAACGCAAAATGAGAATAAACGTTTCGTAGTACTATACTTCTAGACTAGAAATATTTCGAAAAATCCAGGTCTACTGCAGTAAAGTGCATTAAATAATTCATATCGCAATTATGCCAAAATTAATTAATAAAGTACATAATAATCACTACTATATCGTGGAGAGCCTGCACTACAACTTGAAAAGTGACGAAGTTATGAATTGAAAAAAAACGCAGTTACTAATAATCCGATCGCTGAGGCTCATTTTTTGCATTTTAATTCTTTACAATTCGTCAATTGTGAGTATCGAGATTGCTCCATTAGTTGTCAAGTTACAAGTCAAAACGATAAAAAAATTGAAAAAAATTAACAAAATTAAAAATTACACATTAAGGAATGACAGTTGCGAGTAGAAAACATAACAGGATATAACTAAGGACCGTCTTTCGTTTGATGGCTCAGTCGGTTTCCTGGTAGTATTTTTTTCACAGAATCAATAGAGCAGAAAATCTCTATTGAACTTATAACATCTCGAGGCTTAAAAACTGGAAAGAAATTGGTTCCATTGTAATTTTTCTCGATTGTTGTTTATCGCGAAAAATTTGCTGCAGTCATTTCCATTGCAAACAATACTTGTTGGAGAGCAATGAAGATCACTCTTTCTACAGCCACGTGCAGGAAATTATTTCATCATTGTCAGGTGTTGCGAGCTGTGTCATGCCAATTGGAAATAAAACATTATATTTATTTCATCCCCATATCACTAATGAGAAAATTAAATTAACGTTTCTTCTTCAGTACTGCAAAAACTGTTTTGAGTGTATTCGGTGCTTCTAAACTCTCTTGATCTATGTATCAAATCAAGAAGTTTATTTTTGCAACAACTATTTCCTGTTAGAGTGTACAGTATCTTGATGGTGTTCCTGTAACAATTTTTTTTTTATCGACCCCTAGGCGACGACGCTTGGATTAAAATATTACTACCTATATTAAACTTAAAGTGCCAATACATAATATTTCTTTACTTTTTGGAGGTTTATTTTTTGTGTCGGGGGTTCTTTAAATTTTTTTTTGAAGTTTTATAAGATATACGATCTCAGATATAATAAAATAATAATAACAATATCTATCAGTCAGTCTATAATATTACAATTTTGAAAAGTCACAATTGATTGGCTAATATCAATCAATTTAAAAAAAAAATCATTCAAAGCCAATAGAATATAATCAATATAATAAAAGTGTCTGTGAAAAATTTTTAACACTGATACACGGACACAACTAAATACTCAAAATATACATGATTGACCGAGTACGAGTACAACTGGTAAGGCTATTAAATAAACCGAAGATTCTGTTGATAATGTTACATTGTAAATAATTTAAATATCATGAAATATGTACATTCATATGGTTTTGTAGAGTATAAATAAAATAAGTAATATACAAATAAAATAGGAATAAATATAAATGTTTAGGCTAAGTAAGTAAAATAAAATAAAACATATATGAGAGTTATAAGGATAGAAAATAGTTATGTGATAACATGTAAAATAGACAATAGAAGAGGCTAGAACGTGGTGGTAAAGTAGGCATTAAGGTCATAAAATAGCTGCTGTATCAATTTTCATTTAATATCCTTCCAAAACCGTCTAAAATAAGTTATATTCCTTGCGCTAGGAGGCAGGTGATTGTAAATTTTGACGCCATTGTAGATGATGGAATCTTTTACCATTGTGTTGGTAGGTCTTGGTAGTCTAATGCTGTTATGTTGTCGTGTGTTGTGTTGCGAATCAGTTATTTCAAGAAGATTTTTGTTCTTGTGTATGAGGCTGACTGATTCCAAAATGTAAAGAGATATAACTGTTAAGATTCTGTGTTCTATGAACAGCTCTCGACACGAATCTCTTGGTTTGGCTTTACAAATAACTAAAGGATGGGTAATGTATGGTTTGAAATAATTCAATAAGTACCTACATACATTAATAAAATAACGATAATTGAAGGATATAAAATAAATATGAAATATAACACTTATGTGATAATGAACCAAGACGTGACATATATTTTATATATAATAAAAAGTAGGGATTGTTAATGAACATTGAAAATAAAGGAGCACATAAAACAGTTTGGTGTAATATGGATATATAAAAATTGTGAATTAGTTTGTGTTCATTTCTTAATAGTTAATATGTAGTAAATATATTGGTGTATTTGCATCCTTGGCAAGTTTGAGATAAAGATTTCAAGTTCATTTTTGAAAACATTATTGTTACCAAAAGTTTTGATTTCAGTTGGAATGAAATTATATAGCCAAGGAGCTAGATAAAAGGATGATCTCTGGAGGGTATTTTTCTGTGATTTCAGGACATGATGTTCTATTTTCTTGAGTTCATGTTGCCGGGTTTTAGGAAAGTATATATGTCTGATATCCAGAATTGATTTTATTATATGAAAAGTGTTTTATTTGGAGTTGGAGCTTTTATTTAGTTTCACTTGTTAGTTAGTTAGTTAGTTCGTTCGTTTGTAAGTTTGGGTCAAATATTGCAAGTGAATTTTGACCGACTTCTAGTCGTCCGATTAATTTGAAATTTGGCAGGTGTTCATAATTCCGGTGACAATGCATTATGGAAGTTGTAAGAGAAAAAAACGAAATGGCGGCTTCAAGATGGTGAACGAGATTTGTAATTATGGTTCGATTTGATTCATAATTGGTATATGTGGGTTTTCGGCGATTTGATTCAAAATTGCTATGTGGGGGTTTTCGGGGTCGAAGATTATGAAATTTCTGTCAAAATTCATAAATTTAAGATGGCGGCTCTAGATGGAAGACGAATTTTGTGATTATGGTCTAATTCGATTCAAATTTGGTATGCGGGTGTTTTCGGGGTCGCAGATTATGAATTTTTTATCGAAATTCATAAATTCGAGATGGCGGACGAATTTCGTGATTATTGTCCGATTCGATTCAAAATTAGTATGCGGCGGTTTTAGCGGGCGCAGATTTTGAACTTTTTGTCAAAATTTATAAATTCAGACGGTGGCCCCAGATGGAGGACGAGTTTTCTGATCATGGTCATATTTTATTCAAAATTGGTATGTTTTTAGATTCGGAGTTATGAATTTTGTGTCATAATCTATAAATTCAAGATGGCGACTTCAGGACTACGGACGAGTTTTGTGATTATGGTCCGATCCTATTCAAAATTGGTGTGTGCTTGTCGCGAGTATTGTGATAAAATTAATACTTGGACGAGTTGTTACTTACCAACCAATCATCGTCCAATGGTATTAATTGGTACCTACTTTTATGAACACTTCGTTTTTGAAAACAAATAATTCAACAAAAAATTATCAAATCATTGTCAGCGATGACTAAAACTTATTTTATACGTTTCAGTACACTGCTTAAATAAAAGCTTATCTTTTAAAAGTTTTTTTATTGGTTATTTTAGTTTGAGATAGATTAGTTTCAATATTGGTTTTCAAATTTTTCCAGGTTTTTCCTAAAACTAGCGTTATCTGCTCTCCAGGCAAATATATCGTGGGGTCCAAAGGGAGCATAGTATGCGCATCCAAGCCAATATATGATCTCATATGCGTCGGTCTTTATGTAATATTCAGTAGTTTTTCAATCAGGTTATCAATATGTGCATCCCATTTTAGGTGGGAGTCTATGAATATAGCAAAATAGTTTAGTTTATTCAATTGAATCGAAGCTTGGTGGATTATTGCATGTGATGTGTGTGTGTAATGTAGAACGTTTCAGTTAAATTAATTTTCAGTAATTCACTTTCAAACCAATAATTATTGGATTTGCAATTTTTCTACATTTCCTTTAGAGCATTTCCTATTCTGCTTGGCAAAAAACGACTGTGTCGTCAGCGAAACTCACACATTTAATGAGAAGAGGTCGTTCAGGTGAATTTTGGATAGGACTGGGCCCAAGACGGTTCCCTGTGGTACTCCGGATTCTAGTGTATGAAAGTCACAATAGGTATGTTTCATCTTCTCGCAGTTTTCTTTGTAGTTGGTAAGATGTATCTGCAAATCCTAGATTCTCAAGTACTTTTGACATCTGGTCGTAACTGACAGTATCGACTGTCTTTTTTAAATCAACGTATATAAGTAATGATAGGGAATTCTCAACAATATTTCCATTAATTTGATGGGTGAGGAGTGTTATTGCATCTACTGTTGTCTTGCTTTGTTGGAATGCAAGTTGATTTTGGATAGCATTTTATTTTTATTCAAATATTTCATTCGAAATTTCAAAATAGTTTCGGAAATCACAGATATTGGTCGATAGTTTTCTACTTTTATTAATTTCCTGGTTTCAATATTAGCGAATGATTGCAATTTCTAATGGAGTTGGACATATTCCAGTACAGAAAGACCAGTTTATTAAGTATGTTGGAGGTCTTGGCTATCACTTTGATAATTCCTGCTTGCAGTCTGTCAATTCCAGGTAGTTTTTCATTCCTTAAGTTCAGTGTTGCTTCAGTATATCACAAACTGAATTACATTCAAAGAATAATTTGACACATGTTTATTCAGGAAAAAATTTCAGCTACGAACGTGACGCGCGAAAAACTCTGGAAGAATTATTATTAAATTAAAAAAATCACAAATAATCAAAATTGGAACAGTTTTACTGAGTTTAGAAGTGAAAACCTTTTCTTTGATGTGTCAGTCATTTTTAGTAGAAGTAAAAAATCGCCTGTTTGAAGAATTAGTTAACAAACGTCAGACACTCTCTAGCGTGAAACTGATTTATACTGTCAACAAGGATCAGGTGACCTGGGATGCATACACTTTCTTACGTAAGGATTACAGGAATTCCATCATCGAAACAAAAAGGATAGCGTATGAAACTTTTTTGAAAAATTCCTCAAACATCAGCAGAGATGCCTGAAGATTAATCAACTTTGACTGTAACAGAAATCCATGGAAAAAAAAGAGTTCACCATCACGGAATCTGAATTCAATGATTATTTCAGCAATTGATTTGTTGAAAATATAAACAGGATGTTCATAAAATCAGATGTGGAATCATCTGCGACTGAAAGATGAACTTTAGTCACTATCTTCCATCGTCAAAGATAACCTCTTGGAGTATTCATGTTGAAAAGGAAACATTCTCAATTGAATATTGATAGAAAGATTTTTCTGTGAATTGAAAAATCTACGATTAAAATGAAGTTATTTTTTGTGAATGTCTAACAGAAAACAACTACTTCCCCGGCTAAAGCCACGCTGGACATTGAACTACAAAAAATAACTTCATTTTAATCGTAGATTTTTCAATTCACAGAAAAATCTTTCTATCAATATTCAATTGAGAATGTTTCCCTTTTCAACATTTCAGCAATATTGCTAAAAAATTGATCTCGACTCTACCTGATACGAATCATGAACCTACGGAATACTTGAAAAATCTCAGATCACCTGTTAATTCTTTCTTTTTTTTCCCTGTAACTCCCGAAGAAGTGATGGACACAATTGAATCATTGAAGGATTCAAGTTGTCCGGATTTCTATGAACTGAACAGCGCAATGATCAAAGCTATAGCCGATATTATTGCTTCTCCCCTTTCAATTTTAATTAATGATTGCTTATTTCTGGGAGTTTATCCAGATGCACTGAAGATTTCGGTTGTTTTGCCATTGCTAAAAAAGGAGATCCCCACCTAGCAGAAAATTTTCGCCTCATTTCCATAATTCCAGTTATCGCGAAAATCTTAGAGGCGCTAGTCAAAACAAGGTTGATATCCTACCTGGAAACAAACTCCTTTCTGTGTCCTGAGCAATTTGGCTTTAGAAAAAATAAATCAACTACGAGAGCTATTCTGAGCGTTATTTCGAATGTAGTTGATGGTCTCGAGAAGGGGAAGCATTCTTTTTTAACGCTTTGTGATCTGACTAAAGCTTTGGATTGTGTATCTCATGATATATTACTTGGGAAACTTTTCTGTTATGACATTCGTGGACTTCCATTGGAGTTTTTTAGGTCTTATTCGCGCCAAATCAGCATTAATGCAACTCGTCCATGGGGTTCCACAAGGCTATGTTTTGGGACCAACCCTATTTATTCTGTATATCAATGATTTATATTATCGTTTATTACCGAAAAATGCATTCTCTTTGCTGACGACACCTCACTGATAGATCGTAATAGTGAATTAGAGGAACTGATTGACTCTTCCAAACTCACCTTGCAAATGACAAATGAGTGGTTCTGTTCAAATAAGCTTATTCCCAATTCTGTGAAAAATCGGTATCTTCAAACTCCTCACAGGTGGGGAAAGTGTCAAGTTACTTGATATATCATAGATAACAAACTCAACTGGATGTGTCAAGTGGAAAATCTGTCGAAAAAATTACCAAGCGTCACGCTCTTGATTCGCAGATTGAAAAACCTTGTTGGTGCAGATACTGTAAGTTGTTTTGGACTCTTTCACAGTCATATGACTTATGGAAATGTCTCGTGGGGTGATTCGTCCCATTCAAACAAAATATTTGTTGTACAATAAAGGGTTATTCGAATAATATCAAGGGCGGGCTTCAGCAGAGATCACTGCCATGCTCTATTTATTCATCACCAGATCATGCCTCTTCCTACCGCTTTCATATATTCCACTCTGCTTGTAATACATAAAAAAGATCAGATTTTGCTCTTTCAGCGGCACGCATCAGCACCAAACAAGGTCAGGAAACCTCTTGAGAACACCAAGATATAGACTCTCTGTATCACAGAAAAATTCATTGAATATAAACCTATATAATAAATTTACTTTGGAAATAAGAAATATGAACTTCTACAAGTTTTAGAGATCAGTGAAATCTTGTCTATTGATGAACTGTTTTTACTCCGTAAAGGACTTTTTGAACTATAATTTCAACGTGGATGATCTAGACTTTCAATGTGTTTGCCAATTCAACTTTTATACCCCTTTCTGTTTTGTTTAAAATGTCTGAGTTCTGAGTTAACCTTGTTTTATTCCTGTGTTGTAATGTGATGTATCACCGTAGAAAATTTAGTATTACTCTTTTGACTTGGTACTTTTAACTTTAATTTTTTTTTCTTAGGGTACTGGTACAAATGTATTAATATACAGTGCTTCTCAAAAGTCCCCTCCTTCCCTCTCATTTTTGGAACGATTATACATAAACAAGTGAAATTTGGAAACTGAATATTAAAGGTTGTAAACTTCCCTACTAGTGATGATAGATGACGAAATCGTCAAAGATGACGTCACAAGGCCATTGTGACCAATAATTTCAAATGGAACGCTACGGCAAGCGACACCTCTTTCAAAAGGTATCGAAAAACCCTATTCAATGATACTAATTTTGTTTGTGTTTATGACAGTTTTGGCAACTCGCTTTTAAAAAACGCAAAGCTGTGATGAATTGAATCAGTTAATACTAAAATTCAAAATTCAAGCTCCGCCTCTGGATAGTTGTCAAACAAGCTGACGTTTTTGTTAGTCTCTCTAATTCGACGTTTTTGTAATTGTCCAAGTTTTTGTACATTTGATAATTTGTGTATTGTTGATCGAACGTTTAACTGTTTTAGCAGCTTTTGGTTCTTTTAATATTTTTGTATTTTATAATAATTTTTTAAACTGTTGTGAGCCGAACGTTTAAGTGCTTCAAGAAGCGAAATGGTACGTGCTTTAGGTGATGAAGTAGCAGCGATCCTAATTATTGGTGGAACTGGACAAAATATTCATGCAGCAGAACTCATTTTTAATGAGAGGTTTCCCGATCGCCCCGTTTCGGGGACTTATTTAAGGGACCTTCTTCGTAAGTTTGAAACAACGGGTAGTATTAATGATGCGAAATAATCTGGCAGACCACAAATTTAAGATGAGAAAAAAATGTATATACTGGCAGAAGTAATAGTTAATCCTACTTCTTCAACAAGTCACGTTGCATCTACCTGTGAAGTCAGTCGAAGTACAGTACACAGGGTGTTGGAAAAAAACAAATTTCATCCATACAAATTAAAAATGGTTCATCAACTCTCAGACGACGACCCAGACCGAAGACTAGAATTTTGTGAAAATATGGAAACTAAAATTAACCAACAGCCAGACTATGTCAAAATAATTTGTTTTAGTGACGAAAGTACTGTCTATCTAAATGGAAATGTAAATACACAGAATGTGAGGTATTGGAGTGACGCAAATCCTCACCTGTTTCGTTAAACACATACCCAATTTCCCCAGAAGGTGAATGTTTGTGCATATATCCTGGGAAACCACATCGTTGGGCCTCTTTTTCCAAATACTAATTTCAACTGGTGAGGTTTATCTGGAGCTGTTGCAGAACGCAATAGAACCGTTAATCTTTGAAATTTTGGAAGATAATCCAGATGAATCCGGCAATTTGGAAATAACATTCCAACAGGATGGTGCTCCTCCACACTATTACGGTGGATGAGGAGTATCGTGGTAGATGGATTGGACGACGAGGTTCAACGGAATGGCCAGCTCGATCACCGGACCTCACACCTTTGGATTTTTTTATGTGGGGGTACCTCAAATCGAAGGTTTACGCCACTGAACCTGACAATATTGACGTTTCAAAACAACGTATTGTTGCAGAATGTGAGGCTGTTTCCGCAGACACATTTGCAAAAGTACGAGAAGAGTTCAAAAATAGGATAGTTCACTGTCAGGAAGTAAATGGAAGTCACTTCGAGCAATTTCTTTAAGACGATACTGATTTTTAAATCTGTAATTATTATCATACTGAATGGAATTTAAATTTTAATGCCATAAACACAAACAAAATAAGTATCATTGAATAGGTTTTTTCGATACCTTTTAAAAGAGGTGTCGCTTGCCGTAGGGTTCCATTTAAAATTATTGGTCACAATGGTCTTGTGACGTCATCTTTGACGATTTCGTCATCTATCATCACTAGTAGGGAAGTTTACAACCTTTAATATTAAGTTTCCAATTTTCATTTGTTTATGTATAATAGTTCCAAAAATAAGAGTGGGGAAGGGGACTTTTGAGAAGCACTGTATATGGACGTAGTTAATAAATCTCTTCTCTCTCTCTCTCTCTCTCTCTATACAGTGCTTTTTTAATTCTTTTCTATAACTGCTGCAGAAAACATTTAAAGGAGGAAAATTTGGCATTAGGTTTCTTTTCAATAGCTCTACGATGAGCATCATGAGAAACATCATAAAAGCAAGGAGCAAAATGAGTAATGTTTGTTTTCCCTTGGTTTTGGTAACTGTGAATTGAAAAAAAACATCTATTATGGAAGCTCTCTACCGAGTTTCATCACATTCTGAATGTTGAATGGTCCATAGCCTTTTTTGTCGAATATGTCCTCGTTCTGGAATGGTGCCGGAGTCCTTGGCAAAAGTTTTCTGTCGTCGCCCCGGCTACACATCGAAAGACGGCAAGCAGGAGGCCGCAGGAGCGGGCGGCAGCAGTAGCCGGTACGATCGACGCGCACTCTCGCAGGAGGCTCGCAGGCTCGTGACGGCCACAGGACACGGCCGCAGCAGGGCAACCAGATCACTTGATGTCAGTCGTTCATTTGCGTGTTACACTTTTCCTTCGCGCCGACCGATTCTCTCTTGTTCGTTCCGCTACTCACGTGTGGCAACGTTGCCGATCTTTGCAACGCCAACCGAGATTTGTTCAGTATTTTGTTGAATGAAATGGGTTATTTCAGTGCATGAAAGTGAGATTGTTAGTGAAAAAAATCTGTTCAGGTCGATTCTGGTGATTTGTTTTCGGGGATTTGTTCCACGTTAACCGCCGAGTTCCATTGGAAATTATCGTCTGTTACCGGTGAGTTTTTTGTTGTCATCGTTGTTGTTCGACAGTGGAATACTCGGCTACAACATAGCTCAGATTGTGAACATAATCATTATATCCTATTATGATCGATATTCAATTATTTGCTGGAGGTCGAATACCGACGTAAATCTGTAACATTACACAACTCCAGCAGAGAGCTGGAGGTAGGTATTGTCCTCGATTCAGCGTGTACCAACATTATTGGATTTCATTGTTTCATGGAAAAAAATAACTACCTATATCCAGTGCATAGTGAAGAGAGAGAGCCTAAAAATACGTTCCATTGACTGCTGAACCGTACTTTGTTTATGTTATATGATGATTAAATTTATTAATTAGTGATATTTGTCGATATGCTTCAATATTTTTCTGAAGTGGTAAATGAAGTATCACTATTTTTATTTTAAAGAAATCACCGGAACGAGTTTTGTAGATACTTGTATTCTGTTCTGATGAACAATCGGTTCGAAATGTCAGTCGAATGATTACTCAACATAATAAAGAGTCCTAATAAAAAAATTCCAGTGAAGGAAATATTGATGAAGTTTCCGCATTCACCGTGATGATATAACTACCAAGTAGTTATCATTTTTAATCAACGAAAAGAATGGAGAAAATACAGTTTAGCAACAATCCATAGATTTAAAAAAAAATGGAAATCAACAAACCGTAACCCAAAAAAAATCCCGGCGGTCTGTCATAAAAAAAAGACATATTTTTTTTCAAATCCCCATTATTTTCAAGGAAGTAAAAAGACAGTAATTAGACCCTAACGATTTAGAATATGACATTTGATAAAACTATCATATTTTTTTTTTCGTAAACACGAATCTGAAGAGTCAAAACGTACATAATAAAAATCCTCTTCCCGGACAACTGACAGATCAAAAAGTGATATGTTCTTATCAACTTAATATCACTATCGCTACTAAATTAATAAAAACCTCTTGTATTTGAATTTTTTTACTTTCAAAATACACCTAACCAAACGGGAAATGAAATAACAATTGGAATTCGAAAATTCAAAATAATCTGACAGTAAAACTAAATCAAGGAATATTTTAAAATTAAAACTTCCAAAATACGTGACCGCCAAGAATTTTTTAAGGCTATCAACATTGTAAATATAAAGACTACTATGCTTTTCGTAAGTAATAAAAATAAGTTCAAAAACTAAAACCCGACTACTGAAAAATCACGCTTTAAAAAGTACGAAACAAAAAAATATTCTGATCTGAAATTGTTAGCCGTGGTCATATGCCACCTACCCTAACAAAACAAACCAGTGTGAAAACAGAAACGGTAGTCGTGCCAGAAACGAAATATTAGTATACGCGCAAGGGTGTCATGTTATTCCTTCAAAATCTTCCGAAATGCAATAGCAATTAGAATTTTCTACAGTATTATGATGATGAATGGTTTATACACAAATATGATAAAAATATGATAATGGTGCTTCTAATAAATCATAAGATCATATTTATCAGTGGCTGTCACAATAACATACAAGATAAAAAGGGCTTATCTGGAAATTTCTTTTTCACAGTATATTCAGAACGAGCTGAGAAAGCATATCTACCCCATTTCGGATTTTGCATCGCAATACTCACCCTGAAACTATCCCCGTATTCAAAAAAATCTCCAGAACAGAGTTAATTCATCGTTTCTGGAAATTCATTTTTCACTCTATATTCAAAACGAGCTGAGAAAGCATGCCTACCTATTTCAGAGTTTGTATCTCAATACTCACCCTGTAAACTACCCCCGTATTCAAAAAAATCTCCAGAACAGAGTTAATTCATCGTTTCTGCAAATTTATTTTTCACTCTATATTCAAAACGAGCTAAGAAAGCATACCTACCCCATTTCGGATTTGTATCTCAATACTCACCCTGGAAACTACCCCCGTATTCAAAAAAATCTCCAGAACAGAGTTAATTCATCGTTTCTGGAAATTCATTTTTCACTCTATATTCAAAACGAGCTGAAAGCATACCTACCCCATTTTGGATTCTGTATCTCAATACTCACCCTGGAAACTACCCCCGTATTCAAAAAAATCTCCAGAACAGAGTTAATTAATCGTTTCTGGAAATTTCTTCTTCACTCTATATTCCAGGGTGAGTATTGAGTCCAGACCTCATAAAGAAGTAGATACCACATGCAGAGATCAAAATGGAACCTATAGGGCCGCCATTAGACTCCCATATCAGAGGTGGTCTCTCTTAATTTTTTGGCCAATCATTCATTTTCATTTATATTCATCATTCAATCTCCATTTTTTTTTTTTGCTACTCGTCAATGTACGAGCCTGAATACGATACATTGTGAATATCTAGCAGTTTAGTGCTTCTAAATAATAAACTCGCGCATCAATGAAAAATGGAAAACCTGCCCTGAACTCTGAAAGGCAATCAAGTTTCGACACCGTTTTATGTCAAATCTTAGCTCGTTTCATTCCTTTTATTAGAAAGGTATAGACAACTTAAAATCAGGGGCACCAAATTGGAAGTGGAGTCTCATGTCAGCCATGGCAAAGGGGCTATTTTGTAATCATTGGAAGAGCGCCCATGTTATATCTACATCTTTTATGAGGTCTGTGGTGTTGAGATACAAAATCTGAAATGGGGTGGCATGCTTTCACCTCGTTTTGAATATAGAATGAAAAAGAAATTTCAGAACAATGAATTAAATCTGCTCTGGAATTTTTTTTGAATCAGGAGTAATTTCAGGGTAATAATCAGATACAAAATCCGAAATGAGCGTAGTATCTTTCCCACTCGTTTTGAATATAGTGAAAAATTACCAGAAACGATTATTAACTCTGTTCTGGAATTTCCTCATCAGGGTTAGTTTCCAGGGTGAATATTGAGATAAAAATCTGAAATGGGTAGGCATGCTTTCTTAGCTCGTTTTGAATATAGAGTGAAAAAGACTTTTTCAGATACGATGAATTAACTCTTTTCTGGAGATTTTTTTGAATACGGGGTTAGTTTCCAGGGTGAATATTCAGATACAAAATCCGAAATGGGGAAGGTATGCTTTCTCAGCTCGTTTTGACTATAGAGTGAAAAAGAAATTTCCAGAAACGATGAATTAACTCTGTTCTGGATATTTTTTCGAATACGGGGGTAGTTTCCAGGGTGAGCATGAAGAAACAAAATCCGAAATGGGTAGGTATGCTTTCTCGCTCGTTTTGAATATAGAGTGGAAAAGAAATTTCCAGAAACGATGAATTAACTCTGTTCTGGAGATTTTTTTGAATACGGGGGTAGTTTCCAGGGTGAGTGTGAAGAAACAAAATCCAAAATGGGGTAGATATGCTTTATCAGCTCGTTTTGAATATAGAGTGAAAAAGAAAGTTTCAGAAACGATGAATTAACTCTGTTCTGGAGATTTTTTTGAACACGGGGGTAGTTTCCAGGGTGAGTATGGAGATACAAAATCTGAAATGAGGTAGGCATGCTTTCTCAGCTCGTTTTGATTATAGAGTGAAAAATGAATTTCCAGAAATGATGAATTAACTCTATTCTGGACATTTTTTTGAATACTAGATATGCGTTCTCAGCTCGTTCTGAACATCTTGTATGTTATTGTCACAGACTGATAAATATGATCTTATGATTTATTAGAAGCACCATTATATTTGTGTGTACACTTTCATTCATCATCATCACCATCATAATACTGTAGAAAATTCTAATTGCCATTTCATTTCGGAAGATTTTGAAGGAATAATATATATATATATATATATATATATATATATATATATATATATATATTATGTTGGAAATGAAGATCTATCTATCTATATATTATTTCGTTTCTGGCGCGACGATATTCTTGTTTCATACTTTTCAAAGCGTGATTTTTTCAATAGTCGGGTTTTAGTTTTTGCTCTTATTTTTATTTCATACTTTTTAGAGAGTGATTTTTCAGTAATCGGGTTTGAACTTACTTTTTATTTAAATTACTTTGGGGTTACAATTTCGTGATTTGCAGAGCTGCTTAATATTTTTCTTTGTTTAGGTTTTATTGTTTTACATGTACCTAGGTAATATACCGCGTGGAGGTACCCTCAGCTTATGTCATTATAATTACACACGTTTTTTTTTATATAATTTTAACATGTGTACCATAGCCTATAATGAAAAATGTATTTTTCATATATGTATTCTGGGTAGGTTTGGACATGTATGTCATTATTATTACACAAGTTTTGTTTTTTTGTTATATAATTTTAGCATGTGTACCATAATGAAAAATTTATTATTTATTCATGTATTTTGGCTAGGTTTGGAGAGAAAATATGTTTGGCTCCCATCTGATTCCCAATTATGGGTGCATGCAAGAATTCCGCGAGCAACATCTAACAATATATATATTTTTGAAATGTGCTAATTAGGCTCTTTCATTTGATACCCACCACATTTTTTTTTTCAGTTCATGACTTTATGTCCTCTAGAGGGCGCCACATTCAATTCAATATGACATCGACCTATAACCAGCGGACGATCAAGACGCTTTCACTGATACTTCATTTGTCAAATCATGACAAGTAGTTTAGAAGTTATGACGAAACAGATGAACATACATACTTTATGTCCTCAATGACAAGTCACATAGCCTATAATCAGCGGACGATCAATACGCTTCCGACGATACCTCATTTGTCAAATTATGATAAGTAGTTTAGAAGTTATGAGGGAACAGATGAACATACATATATACCCACATACATAGTCGGTTAAAAATAGGAATCATGATTTTTACTCTAATGGATTAAAAAAAAAACATTTTTTTTTAAAACTGATCGCCGGTTTTTTTTGGGTTAAGGACGCTTGTTTATTTACAAAAAAAAATGCGAATTGGGACTAAACTGCATTTTTACCAAAAGAATTATTGGGGAAAAAGGATACAGTTGATGATGAATTCAAATTATTCAAGAGAATGCGATGATTTCGAGCAATGAGAGTTTTTTCTATTTCTCGCTGACAAAAATTTGTATTTAACAAATTAGACTGTAGTAGAAAAAGTTGTTCCGTATATTTTTTGCGTTCATATCGATATCCAAATCTTAGTGAAACCTTGGTCGAAATGAAATATGTCTCTTTAGTTCAATACATCAGTATATTGATATAGCTGAAGCAGGGTATTTATACCCATTCCCTATTTTTCATCAACAAAATACCATTTGGATAAACTATGAAACTCGGAAGATGAATTAATAATGAATTCAAATCATATTTGTGATGAATAGAAATGACTAAATACCTACTTAGATAACTATCATCGTATATCGACTTGAATGGCCAGTACAAGCATATGAATTATTCAGATTTTAATTATCATTAATTTGGGAAGTTATTTGGTTGAACGTAGTTCTAAATGAATAATTCAGTATGCAAGAGTGAGAAAGAATAATGTGTAATTTGTTCAAGCGATTATTTTTGTTCTCAATCCTCAGTTGTCACAAAAACATTTGTCTTTATTATTTATCAGATATTATTTGTACATTTCGTGTCTAACATTCCTTTATGCTACCCAATAGTTATAATGATATGGTCATATAAACTTTTTTCCGCATTTTTACTAATAATGTGCTCTTTTACTAAATTCAAAATCGTTTATTAAAGTGGTACTTTACCATATAGAAATGTCACTTTACTATATCCTAATGCAACTATTAATAAAACACAGTTTGACTGAAAATTGTTTATTGACATATTGAAAACATTGTTTTATATATTAAAATAACAATTATTCAAATTTGAAAACATAACAACACCAAATTCTTTCAATTCTATTCGTTCTTCCTGAAAACTTGTATTATTCTCCGTCTGCAATCCTGAATAGATATAAAGATATGGTAATATTAACTTGTTTTTCGCTTTTTCACTTATAATGTCTCTTTTATTGAATTCGTTCATTAAAGTAGCACTTCACCACATAGAAATGTCACTCTACTATATATCCTAATACCACTGTTAATAAAACACAGTGTGACTAAAAATTGTTTATTAACATATTGAAGCCAATTATATAATTCTACTGTAATTCTAATTCTACTGTACGTGTGATGTCACTGCACTCCTCCTAAACGGCTGGACCGATTTGAATGAATTTTTGTGTATGCGTTTGGGTGGCGCCCTGGATAGTTCAGATTCACAAATCATCCCCCTAAATGTTAAGGGTGGTACACCCCTTAATTTTTATTTTTAATTTGGGTAGACAAAAAACTTTTTTTTATTTTTTTATGATACAGCATTCGAAAATACATACAACCCTAAATTTTCACGCTTCTACGATCAACCCCTATTTTTTGGCAAGATTTTTATTTTTATTTTGTCATAACTTAGAATAAAAAAAATCATATTACTCTTAATTCACCCTTCTACGATCAACCCCTATTTTTTATTTTTTTTTAGAAAAACGGGATAACGAAAAAACGGGAAAACTGGAAAAAGGGATGATCGGATAAGGGTAATTCACCCTTCTACGATCAACCCCTATTTTTTATTTTTTTTTAGAAAAACGGGATAACGAAAAAACGGGAAAACTGGATAACGGGATGACAGGATAAGGGAATAAGGGGAAAACGGAATAACGGGATAAAAAAAAAGGGATAACAGGAAACGGGATAACGGAAAACGGGAAACGAAAAAAGGGATGACAGGATAAGGGGATAAGGGAAAACGGGATAACGGGGTAAAGACAAAAAGGGGTAACAGGAAAATGGGATAACGGGAAAATTTTCGGAAAAAACATTTCAGGGAAATAGAAATTTGGACAGGACAACGTCTGTCGGGTCCGCTAGTTGTTATATATATTAAATGAACAATCATTCAAATTTGAAAACATAACAATACCAAATTCATTCAATTCTATTCGTTCTTCCTAAAAACTATTATGATCCTCCGTCTGCAATCCTGAATAATCTTGAGGTGCCACTAGTTCTTGCTGTTGGAATATACTTTTTCAAATTTTCAACTTATTGGTGATGCTTTCCTCGATACTCTTCAGCCACACTGCTACCCAATAGATATAAGGTTATGGTAACATAAACTCTTTTTTCGCTTTTTCACTAATAATATCTCTTTTACTAAATTCAGAATCGTTTATTAAAGTGGCACCACATAGAAATGTCACAATAATACCAAATTAATTCAATTCTATTCTTTCTTCCTAAAAACTATTATGATTCTCCGTCTGCAATCCTGAATGATCTTGAAGTGCCACTAGTTCTTGCTGTTGGAATTTTTAACTTATTGGCGATTCTTTCCTCAATATACCTTCAGCCACACTGACTGCCATCCTCCATGCCTCCAAGTATTTGAATGTCAGCTCCACTATCAGCGAGACGTCTTCCTCAAGCAATAGCCAGTTTTACTGGATGCATCTGGTAGTTTCAAGTATTATAAATCTTCCTGGGGAATTTCTGCAAAACTGTTGATGCCAACTGGTTGTATTGTGCACTTACCGTGCTTATAGCGAATGAAAAATCTATTGTGTTTAACTTGTTAAAGTCTCAATAAATACATACTAATGATATATTTCATATTCCTTGCAGTCTGATTCTACGGTAAATACACGTTTCTTTTTGGTTTTTTCATCATGTAAAGTTATAACCAACATTTTTCCCGTGTCCTCTATATCTTTTGCAGTTAAACTGAACAATTCTGGACGCCGACATGCCCCGATTGAACCAAATATTAGTATAGTCCATCCAATATCAATTGCAGAAGCTGTTTCTCTAGGGAGCAAATAAAAACTCACTTCGCTAACACGAGCGTATATGCGAAGGAACGGAACGAAAAATAATGTGTACTACTCCTAAACATTCTCCGTCGGCGAAGGGAAGATCAAAAGAGCCGATAGTCAACGTGGACTTGAGTGACTGCTGTCACCGATTCTTCTGGGCCAATAAAGTTGGACATCAATCCTTGGGGGTGTGTCTATACGATGGGAGGTCATAAATCACGCGTTATATTTGTGTTTCAATAGCTCTGAAAGATTAACAACCAGTAGCGTCTGTGGCCTTCGTGTGTGCCGATCGAAATACGTTTTAGGATATAATAATAACCTACATCAAACAATGAAAGAAATTATTTTTCTTTCTTAATGTATTTGTATAAATAAAAGCTTGTCTTTAATTTTTTTTCATTTTTCAATATATATGAAGTATTTTTAAAATCTTAAAATATTTAAATAAAATTATTTATTTCCGCCACTGCTGCTCACAGGATTTCGCCGCAAGACTTTTTCATGCTTCTGCAATTGATATAAACGCGCGTTTTTTAAAGTTCGATTTGAACACGCTGAGGCGTGCTTTAAATGGGTAAAAAGGGGCACCAATAAAATAAAGAACTTATCGTCTGGAGCCTCTTTTAAAAACATAGTAAGGTTTTCCTTAGTCGAAACTTTTGATTTCTTTGCTTAGTATGTATCATTTTGACGTTTTCAAAAGGCAAGTAGCTATTCGAATTATGATATACCCACATTTTCGTTTATTTGTATAGTGCATGGAATATATAGACCATAAACTGGATGCCTTGAGATTATTGGCCTGAAATAATGAAAGACATTGTTTGAAAAACACAGACGCCGCCGTCAAGAATGTTTTTCCAAAACTGGATGTCGTTGTAATTCTTTCTGTTAATGAAATTCGAGTTCCTTTTTGGCCATATATCGAAAGTCATTCAGACACTTTTGAGGAAGGAAATTGATTCTATAAACGAAACAAAAAATATTTCTCTTCAAATGGTAGTTATATCTTTTTTTTTTCAATATCTCTAGTCATTACTTCATCTTTCGTTCTCCTCAACCAGTAATTCCTTATATGATTGATTGGAATATAAACTTCACCAAACAAAATTGGAAAACATTTATAGTTATTTATCAGACTTCTTTGTTCAGCTCATTCGCAAATAATTGTGGAACGAAAATAAAAAACAATCAAAATCTCATTAATGGAACTCAAATAATGGATTCCCTGTAACGGATACTTATTTATTATACATGAATGTTTTGTCTATGTTTTAGAATTACATGCAGACCACAAACATTTCATTTCTGTTTGCAAAAGATTCAAAATAATTCCTGTGATGCATGACTGCATTCTTAGGATGCCTACATGATGTCCTGTCTAACATAATTCAAAATCTTATGTCTAAAGAAGACATCTCACGTTGTGACATTAATGAGCTTCTGGGAGGTTCGTTAGATTCCCATTCTACAAAAAAGTAAGTAATGCACAACCAACATAAATATGTAGAATGTGGAGTTGCTTGAAAGCAATTCCTCCAAAGATATCAATTACTAGAAAAATTCTTCCTCGAATCTACAGTTGCTCGAGTAAACATCATTCGAATACAAAATTGTCCGAAATAATGAAATTTTTTGAATTCATGTAAATACAATGTAATCGAATCTGCTACAATAGTAATTTACGTAACAAGTCCGGAAAATACTGGTTTGTTGGACGAGTAGACAAGGTACACCATTTTTTCGGCTACCGTGTGGAATAACAAATCAATAAAGCACGTTTCTTCATAATATTTGTTTGAAGAAAAAAGTTAGGAATAATTATTCTTATTCTTGTTTATATTAGGTAATATTTATATTGGAATTCGAACAATTGTTAATATAAAAAGGATTCAATTCATTTGAAATACTTGGTATATTTAAATGTCTGTTATTGGAGTCAGAACATTAAGGTAAGGTAGCTGATTCATGTTGATTGTTTTCGTTTGATAATTTTAATTTTAGTTGTGTATATATCCTTCAGCGACATTGGTAAACTTCCAGCCACCGTGTCTCTTTAAATTTGTGATATTTCCACCATTATCAGCAAATAACGTCGCCGAAGTTCGGGATTGGGTAGCTTTAAAGCACTACTCATTTCCAAAACTGTGGACATCAACAGACTGGATCGAATATTTCCTTTTTTGGAATTTACAAATAATCTATTGGGTGGAGTATGGGAAGGCCGTAAATATAAACATTGCCTATACAATACCAAATTTTCTTGCCCAATTACAACGAAAAGTCTCTCAATGTGTGTTTTGGAATCCGGTATTTTTACAAGCACAAGTCTTCCTTGTCTTGTTCATATGATCAATTAGCATGTTTCTTAGTTCTTCCCTCTTCATGCATCGGCTCACCTAACAATTGTTGCTAAGTAAAAACAAACTAAGTTGATACTTTTTCCTACAATGTTGATTTTTTGTTAAAATTACCCGCAGCATTAGGTAGGTTTGATTGTCTGCTTCCCTTATAAATTTGTTGATCTGTTTGTTGTTCGTTTTATTGTATTATGTATATTTCAACCATTTTCAATTGTAGAAGCTGTTTCTATAGGGAGCAAATCAAAAAGTCACTTTGCTTAAACGAGCGTATATGCAAAGAAACGAAACGAAAAATAATACTCGGTAAACATTCTCCGTCGGCGAACCGAATGGGTTGGGTGACAGCTATTTGAGTCAATGATTATGCTTGTAAATGTGTCTATACGTTGAGACTAATAAATCATTTGTTATAGTCAAACCATTTAAAATCGCAGAAGCATAAAAAACAAGTTTTCCAGTCTTGAGGCGGAATCCTTTGAGCAGCAGAGGCAGGGATAACTAATTTCATTTAGATATTTAAATATTCTAAAAATACGTTAAAATAAAAAAAATTGCCATTAACGAGGAAGTATGTATCAATAGGTAATCGGATCATCATAATTTCATTTTCTCATGTTCAAAAAAAGCCATATTTTCCATCAGAACACAGCACAGCTATAGAATATTGTGAAAACTATGTCGATCCCAGACCAGAGGCGCTACTGGCTTTCATTTACTCAGACCTCCTGAAACACGTATATAACTGGTGATTTATTAGTCTCAAGGTATAGACACACCTACATGCATTATCAGTGGCTCGCGGTAACTCAAACAGCTGTCACTCAAACCCACGTTTACTATCGGCTCTTTTGATCTTCGGTTCTCGAACGGAGAATGTTTACGAGTTGTTCCGTTCCGTTTCTTCTCTTATACGTTCGTGTTAGCTGAGTGAGTTTTTGATTTGCTTCCTCTAGAAACAGCTTCTGCAATTGAAAATGGTCTGAGTAAATGAAAGCCAATAACGTCTCTGGTCTGGGATCGAAACAGGTTTTAAAATAATCTATAGCTGTGTTGTGTTTTCATGGAAAATATGGCTTTTTTCGACCATGGGAAAATGAAATGATGATGATCCGATTGCCTATTAATACATTCTTCCTCGTTTATGGAAAAATTGGTCTTAAATTGAATTTAAAAAAATGCGAACTATATTTCTTGGACGACCTGAAAGATGACATACCAGGAAAATTTTACAGTTTTGCTCCTGGTATGAAAATTATGAATAAAATCCACTGGACCCTTCTTGGTGCACCCATGTCAGAAGAATCTTTGGCACAATCCCTGAACCAAAAGACTAAATCTTTGAATTTGATGGCGTACCGCATGGATTCCATTCCAAAGCATATTGGGTATTTTCTTCTGAAGAACTGTCTAGCTATACCCAAATTGATATATACATTGAGATGTTGCCCGACTTGGCGCTGTCAAAATGAACTTGATCTCTTCGACTCAACACTCCGTATGAATTTCAGCCTTTCCACATGGATTCAAGCAACACTTCCCGTAAATAAGGGTGGTCTGGGTATACGACAAGCATCTTCACTTGCTTTACCAGCTTTTCTTTCTTCGTTGAACAGCATTCAACATCTGGTTGATCAAATTTTACCTGATTATTTTTCCAGTGTTTCCGATGTTTACTATACTAAAACGGGAACCTCTGCACCTGATAATAAAATTTCCCAAAAATCCTGGGATCTTCCTCTCATCGAATTGTCATCTAAACAACTCCTTGACTCGGCTGTTAATTCTCCTTTTGAAAAGGCTCGACTGAAGGCAGTTAGTACGAAAGAATCTGGAGCTTGACTCAACGCTCTCCCAGTTGCATTCCTTGGAACTTTATTAGATGATGAATCTTTCAGGATTTCTGTGGGTTTACGTTTGGGCTGTTCTATTTGTCTGAGTCATAAATGCATATGTGGATTTATTGTCAACGAAAAAGGACGCACGAATTGAGTTGTAGATTCAGTTCCGGGCGTTCGTCTCGTCATTCAACTGTAAATGACCTAATCATGCGAGCTTTATCAACTGCTGATATTCCTGCTGTCTAAGAACCTTTGGGAATCATTCGTGATGATGGTAAGCATCCAGATGGGATGTCTCTCATCCCATGGAGTCATGGAAAACCTTTAGTCTGGGACTTCTCCTGCGTAGATACCGTTGCAGCATCACATATTGATTCAACATCCAGAAATGCTGGTGATGCTGCAGATTCTGCTAAAAAGTCCAAATTGAAAAAATATTCTACTTTAAAAGATAAATACATTTTTTATCCAGTAGCAATTGAATCTTTCGGTTCGTTTGGTAGTTATGTCACCGAATTAATTAATCATATTGGACAAAAATTGATCAATAAAACAGATGATCGAAGAGCAAGGACTTTTTTTATACAACATATCAGTATCGCCATTCAAAGAGGAAACGCAACGTCAATTCTGGGTTATATTCCTGCTACTCAACGTTTGGATAAAAAATAAATATGTCAAGTAGTATCCATAAGTCTATTATTCGGAGCCAAATACCTGAAAAGTATAATTTGGTATCAACCACTTCCAAAAAAATAACGCGATCTACCATATCTTTATCCAACTCGATTTCAAGCAGCCTCCAATCGAGTTCCTTATTGCGGCGCTCCAATGATAGAGAAAATCATCGCATAAGAGACTATTCCATTGAAGATAGCAGTAGCGGTGAGCGCATCTCCCACAGTTATGATTCCATCAAACCACTTGTGCTTGGAAGCTCCAAAACTCTTGGTCTTAATGGTTTGAAAAACATTGGCAATACCTGCTTTATGAATAGCGCAATACAATGTTTTTCGAATACCAGATGGTTGCTCGAGTATCTGAAAGAAGACGAACATTTGGAGGATATCAACACAAGCATATCAAGTATGAAGGGTGCTTTGATAAAAGCATTTGAAGAAGTAGTAAAAGAACTTTGGTCAGAAGATTCGTCTGATGTGGTGGTTAACCCTGTTTCTTTGAAAAGCCAGATACAAAGATTTGCACCTCGTTTTATGGGTAACGCTCAACAGGATGCCAAGGAATTTTTCAGATATATATTGGAAGGTCTTCATGAAGATGTAAACAGAGTAAGAGAAAGGCCTGAACCTATGTTCATTGACATCGATGAAAATTTGAGCGATAATGAAAAGGCAAAAGAGTATTGGTCAAGATATCTTAGAATGGACAACTCGAAAATTGTCGATAACTCTGTTGGTCAACTGAAATCATCGTTGAAATGTACTTTCTGTGGCCATTGTTCTGTCACTTTTGACCCATTCTGGGACCTTTCACTCCCTATTCCAAAGAGTACTGGCAAACTCAGACTGTCGCAATGTTTAGACTTGTTTACTAGGGAAGAAATTTTGGATGATGACGAAAAACCCACTTGTTCTAAATGCAAGGAAAGGAGAAAATGCACGAAGTCATTATCGATATTAAATTCCACAAAATTTTAGTAATTCACTTGAAAATATGTTTGCAGATGGAGAGATTTAGAGGAAAACTAAATGTCTTCATTGACTTTTCTCTTGATGGATTAGATATGAAAATTCATGCAGTAGATAATGCAGCTCCGTGTCTCTACAACTTGTATGCTGTATCCAACCATAGCGGAACAACTTTTAACGGACACTACACGGCTTTCTGTAGGCACCCTTATGAAGGCACATGGCACGAGTACAATGACTCGAGAGTATCACCGCTATCACCAAAATCTATCGTGAGTGGAGAAGCATACGTCCTCTTCTATGATCAAGAGGACACCAAATCACAGTTTTGAATAGAGCATTTCACTCATTTACATTATATATTTTATATTAAAAAAACCAAACAAAAATTATAATTGTTTATTGGATGATTATTTGTTTACCTCTGCATACGTCTTCAATAGGTTATATCAGGGATAGCATAAGTTTTGAGTAATAGAAAGTTTTGTGCCAGGCATTTCTAACAGGCATAGACGTGGCATAAATATTTTTTGTAATAGAAAAATGTTTAAACTTCAATCTGGTTGTAGTTTGAAGCTTTCACTCGATAGGTAAAGGAATAAACCAAAAAAGAAGTTTATATCAAGGTATTAGAACAAGATTCAGCGATGCACTAAATATAATATTTTTTAGTCTGTAAATACTAAATTTTAAGCGTAATTCCAAACTGGTACTCCCCTGGTATGGTTACTGTACAAATAAATTTCTGAAAAGAGAACATGCAGAACTTGCTCACAAAATCTGCCAAGTCACTAAATTATTTTTCTTACGGTCGCTGTGGGTACTAACATTTCAAAAATATTTCATTCTGTTACTCGTTCGGACAGGTTTTCTGCAGCCAGCTACCCAGCCACGATATTAATTATTATCGGCCTTTCAAAATCGTACATTATTTTTTGTGGATTTGCATCATGTACACATTCTTTAATTTTCCGGAGGAGTATAGAATGAGTCTTTCTGGTTTTATTTGGTAGAAGCGCGAAAATTCGTGGCATAGCATTTTTACCTTGTAAACAATGGCCTTTAAAGAAGTGGAGTATTTTTTAAAGTTCCATCGACATACCAATGTGGGGATGTCCGAACTCAAAAATTTCTTGTTGTAGAAAAAATAAAGAGCCAATCTTCCACTTGCCCTTTATCAAATAATACACTTTGGTGGAAATTGAACGTCTTGTACCGTGTGGAATTGTGGGTCCCCAATATTCACTTGCTCGAATATTTCTGATTGTTTTTTTGTGGAGTTCACTGCAGACAATCTGGCTGCTACTGCTTAGCCAACATTTTCTGATGCAGTAGATATGGAAAACTGTGTCGTATATCTACTTGGTAGATTTTCATCTTTCTTTGATAGTATTATACAGGATGTCTCTGGACTTCCTCTTTCCCTTTCGGGAATGTATAGATGGGGTCAAAATATCACCAGTACTTCATATAACTTTTTTTCCTAAAAGCCTTCGGTACCAAGTTACGGGTCCTCAAAGTTACAAAATGAAAAATGTTTTTCTTTGATAACTTTCAAAGTGAATATTCAAAATCTTCTAAATTTTGGTGATCGACTAAACAAATGAATTCCTCCGATGAGCTTCCATGCAGGAGTCAGTTGTTTTGCTAGAAAGTCAGGAACGGACTACCCCCGATGGTCCACACTCCAAAACTTTGAAATGACTGAGATTTGTCAATATGTTTTAACAAAACAAGGTTACCTGGACAATTCCCTGAAAAAAAATACTCGTGTGGAAAATCGATCGGAGCAACGTTTTTTGATAAAAATGCATTCTTGTTCGACGACATCCAACCTGAGATGTCTACCATTATTCGAAAAGGTTAATTTGTAATGAAAATAGAAATGATAGGTACAATGTTCATAACGAATTTTTATCATGCAAACACGTTTACCTTACAAAATTCATGGTGTAAATAATCAATCGCAAGCCTCAAGAGCCAACAGAAATGCAAAATCCGCTACAAAAACTGCTCGATGTGACCCCCGTCTCTCTCAATACATTCTACTAGTCGGCGCAAACACCCTCTCTGCACTTGAAATAGCATGCCAGGGTCGTTTCGTATGGCTTCACAATGTAATGTAATTCTATTCAACAAGACATCTCTGGGGTGAATAGGTGTAGCGTAAACGAGGCTTTTCAGATGCCCCCACAGAAAAAAAAATCCAATGGATTTAAATCCGGAGACCGCGGTGGCCATGAATATGGCCCACCTCTACCAATCCATCTATTGGGGAAAATCTGGTTCCCGCATAATCCAACTGAAATGAGCGGGAGCGCCATTATGCATAAACCACATATCTCTTCGGGTTTGCAATGGAACATGTTCCAAAAGTCCATTAAAATCGTTCTGAATGAATTCCAAATAA
Source organism: Gonioctena quinquepunctata (assembly GCA_018342105.1). NCBI lineage: Eukaryota > Metazoa > Arthropoda > Insecta > Coleoptera > Chrysomelidae > Gonioctena > Gonioctena quinquepunctata. Next base: position 648,908 of record JAFIRS010000388.1, on the reverse strand, counting down.
CGTTCTCCATTCAATCGGTCATGTAGAACGAATGGTCCTATAAGATGGTTTCCTATGATACCAGCCCAAAAATTCACGTTGAATTTCCGTTGGTGTTTGGTTTGCATTATCCCATGGGGATTTTCTTCGGCCCATATGTGGAGATTATGAGAGTTGATTACTCCATCTCTACTGAAACCTGCTTCATCAGTGAATAAAACTCGAGTAATAAAAGTCATATCATCTCTTTGCTTATCCAGGAACCAATTGGCATATTCCAGTCGTGCTGGAAAATCTTCAGGTGTCATGGAATGTATCTTCTGGATGTGATATGGGTGAAGGAGTTGTTCCCTAATTATTCTATGAATAGTGGACTTGGATGTATGGAACTGTTCTGATAGGTTTCTGATGCTCATTGAATGATCATCAGCGAGAGCTTCCAAAATATTTTCATCCAATACAATGGTACGCACAGCCCTAGGAGCGCCCTCACCACCTCGTTCTGGCAAAACTGAACCTACAATAATATCGAAATGAAACAACAGGCTCCTGTCTCCCTCAAGCTGCGATCGACACGCTCGAACGTTTCTCTTGCCGGTAAGGTTCGATCGGGAAAATGCTCGGCATACAGACGACGGGCTTCTGCAGCATTACCAAATGCCCGTCCATACAATGCATGCATATCTGCATATTCGTTGAATGTAAACTGTTCGGCCATATCAAAACACTTCAAACTATTAGAATTTTGACAATACAATGACAACGCACCACTCAACAAAACAAAATCGCATTCCAGTTGTAATTTTTTATACACACTAATTTTATTTCTTTCTACAAGGTGTTTTTGTCAACATCTGTGGAAGAAATGGAACATACATTTATTCACCGGATATTTTTCACCTATTCATGTGCAGCGGTTTTTGTAGTTTATTCGTTTGCTTTTTATCAGTAATGTTTTCCGATGTGCGTTTTTTCAGCTAAATTTATCTTTGGGTTAAAAAAATTCTCCAATGAAATTATACTTATCAGTGAAACTCCTCAACAGTTAAGCTGTGAATACGAATTTGCAACATCCAAATGTTGAGTTTCATAAGATTTAGATAACACGAAACGTGCTTATTCCACGCGTACATAGAAAATATGGACTGAATTCGATATTTCATAGTGGAGTAGCTTGTTAGTTCAAAAACACCACGAATCTACATAACTTGATATTTCATTTGAAAAAATATCTACATTGTGAATGAAACTTTCAACTAGGTACTGTACTCTTTGTTTACGACTTTATTTTAGCATATTTTGTATTATCTCTGTTATAAATGTTGTTGAATTAACGTTAGCATTAGTATTTCTACTGTGAACATTTTTCATTTTAAATAATGGTGGACGATCGGGTTTGATGTCGAGTAAAACTGCATTTTCATTAAGAATCGTTGCTCCGACCGACTCTCCACACGAGTACTTTCATTCAGTAAATTGTCTACGTAATCTTATTTTGTTGAAAACTATTGAAACATTATCTGTCATTTCAAAGTTTTGGGGTGTGGACCATCGGGGGTAGTCCGTTCCTGACTTTGTAGAATAACAACTGACTCCTGCATGAAAGCTCATCGAAGGAATTCATTTGTTTAGTCAATCACCAAAATTTAGATGATTTTGAATATTCACTTGGAAAGTTATCAAAGAAAAACATTTTTCATTTTGTAACTTTGAGGGCCCGTAACTTGGTAACGAAGGCTTTTAGGAACAAAAGTTATATGAAGTACTGGTGATATTTTGATCCCATCTATACATTCCCGAGAGGAAAAGAGGAAGTCCAGGGGCACTAGCAGCGTCTACAGTTGCTTCGTCAGCTTTATCATAGTGAACATTATTTATTTTTGTTGCATTGTTGTCAATTGTTATCGCTCGACCTGAGCACTTTAATGTTTTGGAAACCTCATATTTCAAATAAACTTCATTATCAACAACTCCGTCTTTAATAAATGAATAATTCTCGATTAATAATTTGTATTTGTAATTATCACTCTTCCGTTGATAATAAACTTTCTCCGCAGGAATACCTATCTGGTTCAACTCATTCCTTATCGATAAACTGTTGATTTTTCAATTAACTCTATTTCTTCTGTAATCAACGGTAATCCAATATTTCAAAATTGATGTTAAAAACAAAAACAAGTTGCTTTTACATAGTAAAAATTGTTGGAATATGGAGAAATGATGTTTTCGAGAATTTGTTTTTCGAGCAAGACTTTCGAGGAACTGAAAGGCATAATTTTCGTAAGTATGGCATCGTGAAATTATGCAGCTCATATATCTAGCTAGCCGTAAACAGATAGTTGTTTAATGTCGTAGTCAGATAGAACCCTGCTTGGCACTTTCAGTTTCACAAGGTAAGTAATTTGGGACCACTCTCCTTCATTCATATACAGGGTGTTTCTTAAGTACGTGTAGAAAATTCAGGAGCATGTTGCTGACGTCAAAATAAAAAGAAAAGTTCTCATAAAATATAAATCAAAACATTGCTGATATGTGGCATTTCTTCACCCATTTTCAAATCTGTGTGTGCCCGTATGTAATTATTTTTATAATTTGTATTATAATATGATGTTTGTGCTGATGTCTGACCCATTGAGAAAGGCCCAAACTCTAGCTAAAACGGTTGGTTATAATCAATAAAGAACATGAAATAACCATCTCTGCTATTTAAATGAACCTTATATCCAAGAAAGGAAAAAAAGCAACTGTTAGATTAGTACCAACTGCTGTTACCAAGTGGCGGTAATGTTGAAAAAAACCATTATTTGATATATATATATATATATATATATATATATATATATCTATATATATATAGACTTTTCAAAAATGCTTAGTACATTCATCCTCAGAGGATGATTTAGTGAATATGACTAGTATAAAGGCAGTTTTATCTACTTATAAAAAAACGCTGACCTGTTAATGAAATGATTTTACTTATTGTTTGTTGAGAAATGGGACAATAATGACTTTTTTGTAATATGTATCTAAACAACTTGAGATGTCTTCTGTAGGCATACGATATTCAATTATCACACATAGACATCTTAAGCACGGAATAATGTAGAACTGGAATAATTTTAGAGTTTTCGCAAACAGAAATGGAATATTCATTGTCTACATGTAATTGTAAAAAACATACAGTAGAAAAAACATTCAATAAGATTAAATGAGTAACCGTTAGATAAATCTCATTATTTAATTTCAATTAAGTTTTTGCTTGTTTTATTTTTTTATATGATAACAATTTGCGAAAAAGCTGAACAAAGAAGTCTTTCAATATTTTTTTTTTTGCATTTTGATCAATTATGAGGAGAATTTCTGGTTAGATATGTTTTAATTTAGGATTTTTTTTTATTTTTGTTCATAGAATATGTTTTCCACCTGAAAATTGTTTGCATTACTAGAAAAATATCGGTTCAGGTCAAATATGAACTTGAATTTAATTGAAAGACAACGACATGGTGAGTATCTAGTTTAAAAAAAAATCTTAACGGCTTCTTTTTGCATATCCATAAGACTTAGCGGTATGGTTAGTGTGTTCTTTGCTGTGGAAAATTAGATATCGTTTGAAATTTTCTCAGAATAGCTCAATGGAACATCTGCAGGTTATCAGTTTCGATTTTGTTTCATATTTATGAGCTAGACAATTGAAGATTATCCGCAGGAATGTCCTACATATCAGGTCTCTTCTCCAATATTTTTCATATGATTGTCGCCCAGAGACGCTTGACATAAGTTTTACAGACAATGAATGTCCGCTACCATTACCTAAGGATAGAGATGTATGGATAGTACATATTCAGTCCTTTTCGGACATTTTCCATCATATGGTCATATAACGTTTCCTTGAAGGACGTTTCAAATCTTTATATCTATGAGGTAGCATGCAAGAAATAGACAAATTGATATCTGACAAATATTTAGGAGAATTGTTTTTGTGACAATTGATGTTCGAAAACGAAAACAATCGCTTGAACAAATTACATATTATTCTTTTTCTCGATTAGGATTTATTTGTTTTGTTTTATCTGACTGAATTATTCATTCAGAACTAATGATGATTATAATTTGAATAATTCATTAGATTGCTTGTACTGACCATATAAGTCAATATTGGATGATAGTTTCCTAGTTCTATATTAGGACGAAAATGTTAGAGAAAAATAGCCCTCTTCCATATATATATATATATATATATATATATTGGAGAGAAAAAAATATTTTTGTTCGGTTCGATTTAAGCATATTTTTATTTCTTTTTTTATGGGCCCATATTAAAGACCTATGAGCAGAAACATTCAGAACATTTTGACTTTTATCCACAAGAAAGTAGTTATTAGTAGCTGCTTCAACCAAAAGTAAAAAATTGTTAGTTATCTTTCCGAAAAAAAAAAACGCAATATTGCGTTGGTGTTTAATTATCTCATTTTGATAAACATGGTGCATATCAATGAACTTTTATTCCTAGAACTCCAGAGTAAATTCATTTTCTGTTTCGTTTCTATTTTTGTTAATATGTTTGGATATTAAATACTTATTTCCATAAAAATGTCGCGATACTTTTTTTGTAGAAAACAACAACGACCGGAAGGAACAAGTTTTTCAAAACTATCAGCCAATAGCAATGTGTTCATCTATATTCATGCTAATTCCCCCAATGGGAATTTTCGATTTACTCGATGACGAAGAATATCCCATAATCACCGTTTAACACAAAAGTAGAGGAAGATGAATGCATGTAGTTATTCCTAGTCGTAATTTAACTTTTATGAGATAATGTGGGTGTTTACGTAAAATCAGTGGGTAGACCAAAATATTTAGTCTGCAATAGGAAATGCAATAAAATTCCATATGCTCTTCCAAATGCTTTTTCCTATAAAAATCTCCAAACATTATTATGTTCTTATGTGTAACATTTACCTCTTTTGCCTATTGATTTGTGAGCACTTATTTGATATTGTAATTTTTTTTCTTAATGGCGTAAACGGTTGCAGATCTTTCTGCTGTTTTAAAGTCATCTGTGTACCATTTGATGGCGTTTCTGTTCAGTTCTGAAATGGTGTTTAGGGCCACTTACCTAATACAATCAATTCCAATGGTAAGAAATACAGAATTGCTAAATCTGACAAATAATAGGAGGGACCACAAAACGTTGGCTGTCCGTGGTAAATTCACTATTCATCTAAGATAAGAATAATCTAATACTAATTGATGTCGAAAATTATACTTTACAAATTTAACTAGTTATAATGACATTAACATGTATAAGTAGACGGACATTTGGTTATCTATACATACTTATATAGAACCAAACACCTTAGGAAGGATAGAGAGCAAGGGATATACAATGGCATAATTTGTTCTCCCCTACATGTATATTTTTTTATTTTTAATCGATAATTAATTGGTTCACAAATCGATCAATTATGTAAATCAATGAGATTGCCTATGATAACTTAATACAAATGTCTTAACCTTATGTTTCAGAATCGGAAGTATTGAAGTATTGAAATAAGATTTATAAATCCTGACCCTAGAAACGCAAGATATTTGGTACCTGTTTTATTAGATGAAGGGATTCTTACCTTAGTAGAATAGTTGGCTCTTGTAAATACACAATAACCTAAAAACCGTCCTTGAATGTTCCGGTACTTTAAAAACATTTATCTGATGAACTTGTACGATTTTACCTGAAGAATAACTGATTTTCAGTCGTGGTTTCTAAATTAGGTAGGGACATGATGTGGAAAATCAATATAAAACTACTTTCATTACAGATATTGATCACTAAAAATAATAATACCGTTGAAAAAACTATTTTCGCCTTAAATTTTTCGTTAAAAATGACTTTAAAAATCGATAAATTCTCCGTCTGCTTGCAAGGTAGGCAGATCCTATTGTGTTAATCATACTTTTGATCGACGTAAAAAAAATTGATTATTTATTTCTTTTTTGAACATATTTTACAGATCATCAAGAGAGAATTATGGTGATCAAGCAGTGGATTACGTTTCCTTGAAACGAGACGGGTCTCCTTTGTATTGTAAATTACACGGTTTGCTCGCGACATAAAGTAAGATCGACAAATTATAGTGTGGAAATGTCAGTCGATGAAGAAGAAGATGTCATTCGAAACGTTTCCTGTTTGGATTCTGCAGCTGAGAAAAATTAAAATATAAGATTAATCGATAGTAATGGGAATAATATTATTGAAATTAAGAGAATCAGGTTATTTTATGGATTTTTTTGTTGGTAAAATCCTTCTTCGTTTCAGATGGAATCATGCAAAAATACATTAATACATCAAAAATCGAGTTATTTCCAATATAGTGTAGAGTGTATTACAATCATATTTATTTATTCACGTAATTTTGGGAACTTACAACTATAAATTTATTGCACTACTCTTTTCTTACGCTGTAGGAAACCACCTGAAAATTCATAAAACTTGTCAGTTACTTTTGTAACAAAATTTTTAAGCAGCATCCCTTTTTTCAGGGGGTTGTGAACATGCGATAGCTTTTTTAATGTGGTTGTATCGCCGGAACGAAAAACCTGCTGTTACCGAAGTACTGTGCTATTGGAAAAAAATCCGTTTTGTCTACACTAGGAACAACTTAACAAATTCATAAAAGTATCTGAATTCGATCATTCTGCTGTTGTTTCTGCGCCATATACAAATACAAATCTTTTTACGCAAATTTTTAGTGACGGCTCAGGAAAACAAATTGGTTTTCAATTTACTAGATATTATTGTAATATTGAAGAACGTGAAATCATGCGTTTGTCTATTCATCAAATCGTGATGGAATTCAACAAAGGCAACACGTGCTCGCTGCCTACTGCATAAGAGATGATCAACGGGGCCAACAGTATTGTGATGTCACGCTCTATCTCTCCAATGTCATGAAGGCGTTTTGAAACTCGGCGTTTTCAAAACGCTGTAGCGTTCCGAAAACTGTTTGAGAAACGTAGGAAAAAAATAATAAAGTCGTATGCGTAGATTCCAAATTTGCAATAAAAAAATTTCATGTCCCAACCTAATTATATTTCTGGAGTTATGACGACTCAAACGTAAGATAATTCATCAGAAACAAGTGAATTTTAATTTCTTAAAGTCATTTTACTCTTCTGCTTGCAATAATAATTTTTATAAAGTAAGTTTGGATGCCCACAGTAGAAGACATTCATTGTACGTTTTTAACACTACATTCTACAAATACGGTTACAGGCATTTTAAATCCACTGAAATGAGAAAGCATAAAGATCTCTCATTCATTTCACTTCACAAATTGACGCCACAATTTTGTGTGAGGAAGTAGTTGTGGGAAGCAATAAAAAGTTTATGAAAACATTCTAGTAGGAGGAAACTCTGTGAATTCTCGTGCGAATAAAGAGCTATGTCCGTTCACATTTTAAAATATCCAACTCAGTGATTTTATAGTTGTCGACATGAAATGGAGTTGTGATCTTTCAATGAAGAAATATTCTTGTCCCGATTTGGCCCTCTCATTTTCTACATCATTATTTGTATAATGACACTGACTGTTATTGGACAGTAATAAATTTCGTATCTTTGCACACTGGGTGACTGTGAAAAAAATGGTTCAAGTTCAGACTCTACCAACACGAAAAATTTTCTAGGACCTCAACTCTGAAAGTGATAATCTTCTGGATTGATTTTTATTCGAGTGTCCGAAAAATAATCCTCTATTGGGATTCTATGGTTTTTTATATGAAATATTCGAAAGCCTTCAGAACCGAATTGATTTGTCCTCCATGTTCAGACACATATCTCGAGGTACTAAATATGAATTTTTATCAGAAACAAGCTGACCCGATGGACGTTGTCCTGTCCAAATTTCTATATTCCCTAAAAAAAATCCTGAACACTCTCGTCCGCGTAGAATTTCATTTTTCTTTTTTTTTTGTGTTGTTCCATTTAGGTTATGCCTTTGACTCTGTCTGCTTTCCGTTATCGCGTTTTCCCGTTATAGAGTTTACCGCTTTCCTCGAATCCCGTTTCCCGTTATCCCATTTTTCCGTTACCCCATTTTGTCGTAACCCTGTTTTCCCGTTATTCTGTTTTCCCATTTTTATGTTATTCCGTTTTCCCGTTATTTCTTTTTCCCGTTATTTCGTATTCCCGATATTCCGTTTTCCCGTTATTCCCGTTATAAGTGTTAAAAAAATCATTTCTGAAGTAGAACAAGATATAGTTATTTAATCAATTAGTGTATTAATAGTGGCGATTAATGATCGAGATATTCATAACACGAGAGCGAAGCGAGCGCGTTAATGTTCGCCATTTTAATATGCGAGTTGATTACCAAAATTTTCCGTCGACCTTCTTCCCGAAGTCAACGTGAAATTTTCGATATTAATTTGCTTCAACTAGGAGAAAACAATATTTGGATTTTAAAATACATACATTTGACAGGGCGAAGGTAATATGATTTGACATCTGAATAGTATTTGAATTCGTGTATATTTAGCTGCCTATACCTCAATGACGCATTAATTGAGAAATCGACCATTTATAGGTTATTAATGGTCGATTTTGGTGTATGTTTGGTTGCATATATCACAATTATGCATTCATTCAAAAATTGAACCTCAATATGGGTCATTAACGATCGATTCGTTAATACGAGGTCGCCGGAAAAATACATTAATGGGGATAATGAAAAAAAAAATGGTTTGAAAAACTAAATATAACTGAGTTGGATAGCTACCGATTTATATGATTTCAGGTGGTGAATTGACAGGAATTCGGTCGGAAATGTTAGATATAACTAATATTCCGATATATTGGAATCAAATTCTTGGATGATTTTTAGATTAAAACTGACATATATTTTGGAATTGTCGATATAAACCCAATTAACATATTTATTTTTCTCTTGATAGCTCTATACGGAATTTAGAAGAAATAAGTGGATTTTTATATAAAAATATTATACAGAGTGGGCCATTGAAAACGAAACAGCGGCTCTGTAGGTCGGCAGAACCGAATTATATAAAAACACTTCAACTATATTTTCGAGGGGGACATCGTTCTCGATGAAATTCACCCGAAATACATTCCATCCCTCGGAGCTGTGACCGCCACCCCTAAATTTTTGAATGGCAACATATGGCAAGTGATACCTCATTTGAAAGGTATTTTCCTTCTCAATATCAAGCAACAAAAATTAATTAATTCTATCGATTCATTTTCGAGATATATGAACTTGAAGTTGGGAAATCACTTTTTATTCACACAATCAATAAAAACAATATCTGATAAAGCAACTGTCACAATAATTATTATTGTCATTGAACTAAGTGTTCAAACTGTCCACCGCCCATTTCCATACAATAGTACAAGTTCTGTTCAAAACGAGACCTCACATTTCGTAGCATTTCCGACGTTATTCGACGGCATCTTCAATGATTCTCCTTCGTAAATCTTCCAGAGATTCTGGTTCGGTTGCAAATATTTTGTTTTTCAAGTGACCCCACAGGAAAAAGTCGAGTGGGTTAAATCTGGAGATCTGGCTGGCCACTCTATAGAGCCTCTTCTTCCAATCCAACTTCCAGGAAACATTCTATCCAAAAACGCCCTAACAGGCTGTGTATAATGTAAAGGTGCCCCGTCTTGTTGAATTATCAAGTGGTCTTCATGGCAACGATCGTCATTTTCAATGATGTCTACTAATTGTGGATAAACAAATTCATTCAATAATTCCAAATAAGTTTCTCCTGTCCGGTTACCGTCGAGAAATACTGGTCCAATCAAACGGTCCCCAAAAATACCGGCCTAGACATTGAGTTTTTGGGGATTTTGAGTATGGACTTCGTGGAAAACATGTGTATTGCCATCTGACCAATAATGACAGTTATGACGATTCACAGTCGAATTCAAAAAGGATGTACTCATTAGAAAAGCAGATGTTGAAAGGGAAATTCTCATCAGCATCTATTCTCGTAGTCATAAGTTCACAAAATTCCTGTCGCCCATCAAAATCATCTTCATTCAATTGGTGTACCAAATGTATTTTGTAGGGATGGAATTTATGATGGTTCAGGATTCGGCGGATACTGGTTCTAGTGATATTGGTAGCACTAGCCAATTTCCTTGTGCTTAATGTTGGGTCTGCATGAAATTAAGAGTGCAACTTCAACAGCTTCAATTCTCAACGGAAATTCACGTTCTGGGTCTCGTTTCTTGTTGGCTACTGATCCAGTTTGATGAAATTTTTGCACCGATTCTAGAACGTATTTTCTAGCAACAAGCTTATCTGGATGCGTTTCATTGAACAAACTAGTTGTACGGTTACCGCACTCATCATTAAAAAAAATGTTATTATTTCAACTCTTTCCGCGATCGTATACACCATTATTGCAGAAAGATGTTCAGCAGCTTTAGTCAAGTAATTCACTCTAATGTCGTTCAATCAAAGATCAGTTCGACACTGATAGACGTCCACAATTGCGATTCGGCGAGAAGAATTATCTCATACATGCTTTTGTTGTACTCGCATTTGAGTCGAATTCGAGAAACCGTTTTTCTATCGATTCTTAAAAACCTTAAAAAAATTCCATCAAGTAAATGGGGATGAAATAAAAATTTGAAACGGAATTGCATGTTATTTGTTGGTAAACAGTTAGATCATTTAATTCCTTGACAATGATAATTATCTTCGAACAGTTGCATTGTTATATGTTATTTTTATTGATAGAGTGAATAAAAAGTTATTTCCCAACTTCAAGTTCCTATATCTCGAAAACGAATCGATAGAATTAATTTATTTTTGTTGTTTGATATTAAGAAGGAAAAACCTTTCAAATGAGGTATCACTTGCCCTATGTTGCCATTTAAAAATTTAGGGGTGGCGGTCACAGTTCGGAGGGATGGAATGTATTTCGGGTGAATTTCATCGCGAACGATGTCCTCCTCGAAAATGTAGTTGATGTGTCCGAGCGTTTTTATATAATTCGGTTCTGCCGACCTACAGAGCCGCTGTTTCGTTTTCAATGGCCCACTCTGTATATATATATATATATATATATATATATATATATATATATATATATATATATATATATATATATATATATATATATATATATATATATATATATAACGTTTGGGGATACACCTATGTTACCTTCTTCAGAGAAATGTACTGCCCTTTGAAAAGGAAGGGCCAAAAATTCTTAAAGGTCATGACGTTTCTACTCTGAGAGTTTGACCACAAACACATGGAATACACAATTCTTAGAATTTTGTTCTTCGTTTCTTGGTTTTCTACGGAATAATTCTCAACTGAATTGAAAAACATCGCAACACATGGTAAGAAGATTCCAGTGCCATGTATTTTAAAATTAATATGTTCAAGCGTAGTGTAAAAGACAGACCGACAGTTTTATTGCATATACTACATTCAAGAATAATTTCACTATCATTTGATGGCTTTGTTATTGAGATTTTATGGTCATTAACTTGGCTTTGATTGTTTGGAAGACACGTCACATGCAGCTTTATTGGTTTTATTTATTAGGTGAGAAATAAACAAAACGGAACATGACTGGTCACAAACTGTCAGCGAAATACTGAAATGTTATAGCTGTATGGAATGAAACACGGTGAACCCATCAAAGTATGCTGGCGAATATCTCCAAATGAAAGGAATATATCCCGTGGAAAATAAATGATTTTAATATGGTAAGAAACTGTCATGCACTAAAAAATGCACAACGAAGTGCTATCTGTTAGTGTGTCACGCAATTTTTTCAATGACTTATCTGATTCCATATCAAATTTTTAATTCGGTGAGGTGGCGCTATCTTAGATCATAATGCTCAGCAATCGAAAAGATTCCATGAAGTTATTTAATTTTCTTTGTGTTCTCTAATAAATTCATTATAAAGAACTGAAATCTGTAGTTCAGGTATTCAGTGAGGAAGCATATTAATTGCCATTTATATCGGTTCATCTATACCAACTCTGTATGTCAAATATATATCCGCCATCTAAGATCTTAGATGAAAAGGTTAAAAAAAAATAGTTTTTTCCGGAATAATTCCTCGATGGTTGACCCTACGACAAAAACTTCGCAAACAAGAAGACTAAATTCTCTAAATTTTTTGTTTTGTATGAACACTTTTTTGTGAGTCTTATGTGTAACGAGTTACAGCGGCAAAAATATGAACATTTAAAAAACAAATTGTTACACAGAATTTGGAAAAAGAACATTTTTTGTACCTTTAATTCTAGATGGCGAACGGCGTACCCCCTCCCCCCTCCAGGGTCAAAATCGGAAAAATTGACAATTCTATAGATCTTTCAAATACTTTTCATTTTTGGAATGATTCAAAAAACGCAAAAATCATACATCTCTTGTATACTATATCTATTCTCCTACCAAAATCTATGTATTCTCACCTATTACCTATTGACCCTTAATACCCCTTTGTACACCCATTTCTCGGAAAATACCTACATTATTAAAATATCTCATGTCTGTATTTGATTGATGTTGGAGGGTGTTTGAAGAATTCGGCATTTTTTTTTCTACATTCGGTAGTATTTTTGGGAACACTTTGGTGCCATGATTTTCATGTCATCAGAAAGCGCATTATACATGGTATTCCGTTGGGAAACAGAAAAACGTCAACGGTGGATGAAGTTGGTTCTGAATTTACCATATATGTTGGGTCTTACAAATTTTATAATCGAGATATAGGGTGTTTTATCAATTTTGCTCATTTCTTTGTGGGGTCCGAACCACCTGGTATATTTTTATATTTATATTTGGTACACACGTTCTTCTACTACTCAAGCGACTGCCTTCAGCCAGGTGAAAAATCCAGGTCCGAATGAACAAAAATTGAACATTTTTTGGGCCCTCAAAAAAAAAACACTCTGTTTTTGAATTTCCAAAATTCGCTTTCATATTTGAAGAGAGCCCAAAAATCATAAACTTTTTATTTTCTCGCATGCCCTTTCTCTATTAAATTTCTGAATTTGAATTTAAGGTTTTATGCATTTGGATAATTAAAAATGGAATGTTTAAAATTTTCCACATCGAATTACAAAAATTCTACAATGTTTTTTGATATCCTATTGAACACTAATTGTTTGCATTCGTAAGCCTGAAGAACACGCCAGTGTTTCTTTACATACTTCTCTATTACTATTCAGTATTTTATGTATTTTTGGAAAGAAATCAAACAGACATGATATCATTGTTGAAACAATTTGATTTTCTCTAATATCAGAACAATTCAACCGAAAATCCACCAACTCAACTCGTCCAATCCATATATTGGGAAAATTCTGATTTAAAAAATGTCTAACCATAAGCCTATAATGCGGTGAAGCACCGTCGTTCTGGAAGTACATGCCTGATTAATATTTTTGTCATCTATCAAAACTGGCGACATATTTTCCAGGAAGTCCAAGTAAGGCGTGCAGGAAAAATGTGAAGCCCAATTAATTTATTATCGAACATTCCGCACCAAACATTGACTGAAACCTTATGGTGTGAATGGGAAAAAGATTTTCTTCTGCCCAGACATAACAATTTCTCAAATTGTATATACACCGTCACGAATGAATTGAGCTTCATCCGTAAAAAAACATCTGTGTAATATTCTCTCATTCTGTATTATCCATCTACTGAAATTAATTCTAGAAATGTCTTCCCCACCCTCCAACTTCTGAACTTCTTGTTTGTGAAATGGATACAGGTTTTTTTTTCCAACCTTTGCCAAACAGTGGTATTCGGTATATTCAGGGCATTACTTCTAGTGCTTATTTCTGGATTTTTATCAACCATATTCAATATTTTGTTCCATTCCAGTATGTCTTCTTTCATCGTGTTCGCATGTAACTTGTCCAAATTTCTTGTTATTAGGTAATCTTCGACCAGGAAACCGCCTATAATACTCTCTTCTCACAGCCAGTCCTTTTCCACCATAGAAACTGTAAAAAAACGTCATATCAAGATATTCTTCGTTGGAAAAATTATAAGGCAGTTTTTCAAAATTAGGTGAACAAATGAATCACCAAATAACAACAAAAAAGAGAAATTCTCGATTGATGTTTATTGTTTGGCAGAAACATTTTATTTCAGTATCAAAGCTACCTAGTGTAACCAAGTATGGTTGATAGAAATTCTGGTCGACTATCAATTTTTTTTCAACCATCTTTTTTTTTTCGTGTGATCGTCTAGGTAGTCAACTTCACTCTTAAGGTAGCAGGATCTGGTAGAAGATATGCAATCCGTCTGCTTTCAGAAGAAAACTTGTTTTTTTTCGTTTTTTTGCGCCACACAGCCTTATATAGATAGACCCCTGAAAGTATAGACCCTCAATTTTTCCACGTTGTGTATATATTTTTCTTTGTTCTTCTGGATACAAAGTTCTGTTCAGCTGAAGAGAAATAAAAGACAAAGAGACAAAGGAATACATATATTGAAGCCAAGAGTTACATTCTCAACTTGTTTGAAAACAAATCCAATGATTCAGATTTCAAATTCTTAACAAGGCAATATCAAGAATTATAAGAGTTCTCTTGTTCCAAATCTAATTTGGTGCAACTAGGTAAGATGTTTATCATGTTATAAGATTTAGACCAAATAAACAGGTAATAGGAATATATCTGTATTGCCTAGTTTGGTGAATAGATCAACCTGTTACCATCCTCGGCCACTCCTTACAGTACATTCTATAAAAATATATATATATATATATATATAGAGAGAGAGAGAGAGAATAAGAGAAATCTGTTACGAATCCAAGAGAGCCCACCATCCGCCTACAGCCTGTTTCATGGTTTCCCAATCATCTAAGCTTGACCGCACAGATTATAGGTGTCACTATCTATAATTTGATGCTTTTCATTTATATATATATATATATATATATATATATATATATATATATATTTATATATATATATATATATATATATCAGTCATGCTTTAACCATGTGGTAATTTTTGTACTTGTCAAATTTTAAATTGTTTAAATTAAGTTTCTTAAACAATATGTGCGTTTGCAATTGTTTAATTTTTATATATATTACTAGTAGTGTTTCATAGTGATATGATTTTGAAAACTACTTCAATCACGAAATGGTGATTAGATCGCTGTCTTCACTTAACTTACTGTCTTGATAATGAAAATAAACATTTTCGTAAGCTTGACTAAATAAGAAAGAGTTTTTCTTTTCTCATTGGCCATTAAATTTGACTGCAACCTCAAGTTTATTTCAAATTCATAGTTATTTTCAACTAGTCCAGTCACGAGACTACCCTTCTTCAATATATATATATATATATATATATATATATATATATATATATATATATATATATATATATATATATATATATATATATATATATATATATATATATAAAGTATTATAGGGCCGGGATCCATGACTTAGCAGAGAGTAACATTGTAGCACTGTAAACCTACTCATTTCGAACGTTTCTCAATTTAGCTATTGGATAGCCACATCCGGACAACTGTATCTTGGCGATTTCTAGTTTATAAGGACCTAATTCCATTGGATCTTAAGATTACCCTAGAATTTACCCCCGACAACTTGTGTGGCTAGTTCTCTAGTATGTTTACATCGCCACAAACAAGAAGTTTGTCCTGACACAAGCCTAGTGACCGGCCGAAATCTTTTTGGGTGCACCCGTAAAGACAAATCCGTTACTTTCCACGATCACTCTTTAAGTAAAAGTTTTGGCAGGGTGGTAGAACCGGATTCATTTATTTATGGTGAGAAGTAACATTGGGACAAGGTAAACATACTCAATTCTACTTTTTCACAGTTGTTCAGTTTATAAAACCAATACTTTACTCAATGTTATGGCAAGATCCACACCAACCCAACTAGAAAATGCTGACTCTATCATGCTCAATTGTACTGATTTGATAGTGACACTAAATGATTTGAAAATTTATTTTTTCTTGGAACTACTCTTATCGAACTGATATGAACAATATAGAACACATAATTTAGACTCAAGGCATATTTAATTTTAATAGTTACGGACCCCGACAATCTAATGGCAAGTGGATTGATGTCGTTGATCTCATCTCGAGAAAGTACTCCCTTCCTTTCCTTCAGCCAGTACCTAAATCGAATTCCATTCCAGGAGATGTTGTCAGGACCAAGACTCAAGCTGCACTGTCTTTCGATCGATTCTGGCCTCGCTTTTATAGGAAATAGGCCATATCTAGGGAGACGGATTTTGTTTCTTAGAATTCCAAATTCGTGACTGGAACATGCAATATTCGAATTTTCCGAATGGATTTGCCATCTAAAACTTGCACAAAAACAGTTCAATATATCTGTTTTACACTTAGAACCAGGTTTCCCTTCGGAAAGAACACCGCATTAACCAAATTTCAGCTAAAACGTTGGTGCTTGACTCTTTGTTGACATGTGAAGCTCCCGGACAATTTCTATTTTGAAACACAATTTTCAGGTACCAGGGCTCCGTGGTTGGATGAAAGTCATATCGACTTGATAAGAAAAGTGCATTCTTTCATTTGATGTATTGGATTAGTAGAGAAATATTATTGGAAGATTGCAGGGCATCGTAGAAGTTGAAATGTCGTTCCTGCATACTTATAAAGTTCTTAGATTTGCTTTTGCTACCTCTAAAGTTAATGTTATTTGCATCAGCTTGATGAACACATTCAGGATGTTAAATCAGCAGAGAAAAAATATCGAAACATTACAGGGTATCTTTCAGTTGAATACCCCCTTCTCTACAATGTTTCCAGATTTGTTTTTGCTGTTCCCAAAATTTATATAAACGCCATAAGTTTCATCAATGAAGTGTGTATTTTCATTCTTGATGTTAAATTCCTAGGAAAATATGATTGGGAGATGGCAGTGTAGTGCTGAAGTTAATCGTAGGAATTACATATACAGTGTTCATACTCACTTTATACTCTTCATATGGTCCTAGGGTTGTTATAAGTTGTTGTGCAGGGGAGAAAAAGGAACCATTTTATTTTCTCACTTTCTGTTGGGTTCTTGTAATCGGTATACTTTCTTGTGGAAGCAGATGATGATTCTATCTGCTTGGTATGCTCTTCTTATGAATGTTATCCCCATGCTCAGTCAATACTTTGATATTTTCCATAGTTGACTTCATAAAACTACTTTATGAAAAGAATACTTCCCCTACCCACCAAGATCGAGGAATATATGTAATCTAACAAGTCTCAGTCTCCCCCTGAATTGTTTATACCGTTTTATTGAAAAGAAAAAGGGATGAAAATTCCAAATGGAAAACTTCCCGCAATAGTTGAACTGGAGACCAACCTAGTAACACCCCAGGGTAACCCGTCTCACTAGATTTGAGTGATTAAGAAATTAAAGTAAATAGTACCACAAACATAGAAATTTTTAATGTTCATCCATAATTTCTATACATTACATACAATGCCATTAATGAAAAATAAAATTCCTCTCTTGACAGTTGGACCTTTTCAGGACATTCAAATATCGTGTTTTGCGATATTTCAATAACAATTCAATTGTGCCATATTGTATTTCACCTCGTACTAAACTGTACCTGATTCCTTCAGATTGTGTCAGTGAATTGAACTTGTTCCAACTGTGGTAAATGTAGTTCATTTTGTTACAATTTTCCACGAATAGGTACAAAAAATTATGATATGGAAATATGCTTTTGGAATCATGTCTTGAATAAATGATTAAATAAATAGATAGATTAGGGACCTGTAAATATAAATCAGCGTGTTCTATTGGCATACGAATGCCGACAACTATCAAATGGAATTTAAACGAGTTGGTACATCGCAAAATTTCAATAATTCAATGTGAGAAATATTTTGGTTTTAGCGATCTAAATTCACAAAAACTTTCAAAGCAAATTCAGAAATAGATTAGAGAAAGAGCATGCGGGAAAATAAAGAGTACACAGTTCGTTTCAGCTTTTTGTGCTCTTTTCAAATATGTAAGCGGATTTTAGAAATTTGAAAATACAGGTTTTTTTTTGAGGACCCAAAAATATGTTCAATTTTTGTTAATGCGGACCTGAATTTTTCACATGACTGATAGGCAAGTCGGTAGAAGTAGAATAACGTGTGCACCAGAAATCAAAAAAATATACTGGGTGGCTCGTAAGTTATGGCCCACAAATAAATGAGCAAAATTGATAAATATGGTATATTCAGAACCGGTACCGAGGCAGCATGTTTTCGACAAGACAGCCCATCTGACATTTCAACTGAAGTTTTCCTGTGTTTTGCATACAAGTTGCGTTCCAATTCCAATCATGCCTATCCAATTAATTTTCATCAACTATTAATTTTATTTATTCACCTTTATGATATTGAAATCCTTTCTTCATTACTAACACATGTATGTAGTTTGTCTACTGATAGCTGGACTGACAAGTTGAGTCAGTTGTTGGCATGTCCTCTTTGTCATTCTGTGCATGGACTGGAATTGTCTATCGTCCAAAGTCAATGATTTTACCGTGAACAACCCACATGTTTCTCTCGATATATGGGTGATTCCAAAATCGTCTCCTTCTTCTCAGTAATCTCAAATATGCACATGTTGAAAACAATATTTTCTTCGTCACTGGACAACATGGTGGCGCTAATACCTTACTGCGAGTGCGAAGTGAAATACCGAAAACATACAAAGCCCATAGGGAGTAGAGTGCGGTACAGCATCGCTACAACAAATGTACCCATCAGAAAGATGTTCGTCTACCTCTTCAAAAAACATTAAGACGCTATTTACATGATACATCAATTCACCCTACACCTGGTTATCCTATGCATGCACCTCTGCATATGGACTTATGAAGAAAAAATTAGTTTTTGGGAGGTTAAAAACATGTAATTTATTTTTAAATCATTATTTTATTTATTTATTAGAACTTTGGTATACGTGTTTCGTTAGAACTTCGAACATAAAAACTAGGTCGGTATTATTCGTTTTTCAAGCTCTAAAATATCGAGGGACTGTCTAGTTAGGTATCTATTTTCAATGTCATAAGTTCCATTTATTTTTGAATACAGAAACCTTACAAATTTATTTTGAACTCTTTCTAATCTGATTTTATATATGCCATATCTAGGATTCCAAATTACACTAGCGAAGCTTAATTTGCTATGAACGAATGCAAAGTAAAGCGCTTTTAATGATTTCTGAGATTTAAATATTTAGCAAATACGAGTGAGGAAGCTCAGCATTTTGTTGCATGTACTGATGATATGACAATTGATGGATACGGATATTTCATTCTCTGAACGGAAAATAAGATTAAAAAACTTTGATTAATAATATGCCATAGCGAAGAAGACAGTTCAACGAAACGGAATGAATTCCCAAATGCTCTAACATTATACGCCGAAGGTACCCACCCAACCGTACACGAATGACTCGATTTGTAGTATTTGAATAGGTCGTTTACATACAAACACTTAAATAACCAGAGTCGACGAATTTGAATGGCTAATTAATTGCTGTCATGATGAGGCATCGTTATGCTTTTGACTATCATTTGTACCGCGAAATATCCTGCTTGGTATCATCACTCACGGATACATTAAATAGTTTGCGTGGAACGAACCCGACATAACCTTCACTGAGAAAAAAATATTTGTGTTGTTTTAAACATTCATTTTCCCTTTGACTACAATTTCTCGCATTTATCAGGGTGTAATCTAACCTCTTGCGCACCTGTGAATGACTAGTGTATAATGCCATTTCAAAACAAATTACATTGGTTAAAAATCCGTTTTTTTTACATGTTTTGTTCTTTGTAAAATTTCACAAAATTTTGGGTAGCGCCCCCCGCATACTTTCAGGTGACGTTCTCAAAGGAAAAATTTGACAATAATGTAGAATGTTGAACTGATTGTGTGGTGAATGTATACATTGCAGGCTGCCTGAGATAGATATTCAATTTCAAAGTGAAGAAAACAACTAATTTTGTTATATCCAAAGTGGTGATAAAGTCAGAACTAATTGACTTCATACTCTGCTTTGAGGCACTTAACTATCACAGTCACTCGTAAGAAACAAACGACACAAATATTATTGAAAAGGGAAACACTCGCAATTGAATATTGTTTTGAAAAATAATATCACTACCATTCCACTGATTTGCTCCAATATATAAAATATAATTCTAGTGTCGACTTCGTCATGAAACCAAATCAATTCTGGTTGTTCGATTTTAACCGCCTCGAACATGGTATAAAAAGCACTTTTCTTCAAGTGTGAAAAAACTTTTTTATCATACCTGCATCATAATCCTTGTTTTATGAACTAAAAAGCGTGCAAAATCTCAAGATTAAAACACGCCGTGTTTTAAAGGAAAAAGCGTGCGAATTCCCAAGATTTAAACACGTCGTGTTTTGAAGGTTGAAGTCCAACTTTCATATCGATCATATGAACTGTCAAATAAGCTTGTAAACAACAAGTGCTATTTCCATGTCAACAAGACGTGACATCAGATGTCCATTATATACCTGATTAGATGTATTAAATATAAGGAATATTATCCTGCCTTTAAAGCACTTGCAACGTTGAGGGCACTCCGCTCAAACTTGGTACACGTGCTTTGAAGGCTCACTTATCACTTGTATCATAATGTACTATTGCCTTACTTCGTCAGAGTGACTTTTCACTTCACATAGAGTTAAAATACTGCTACTCAAACACAGAAAGAGAATTTACTCTGATGGAGTAAAATTTCACTCCAAAATAGTCGATTATCGATCCATAAAAAGTTGAATTTCCCTTTTTTTAGTGGAATTCAATTTTCTATAGAGAGATAATTCAGTCTTTTGGATTGAAATTTTACCCTATCAAATTGACTTGTCACTCTGTGTTTGAGTGGCAGTATTTGAACTCTATGTGGAGTGGAAAGTCACTCTAAGGAATTAAAAGAGAAGATTCCGAGTTTCCAACTCATCACATTTCAAGTTGTTATGGACTTATATTTTTATTACAAAAGTTTTGAGACTTTAAGGACGATCTTTGTTACTGCGATGTGGAAAAATGCGAAGAAACTCGAATGTACTACGCTGCGTCCCAAACAATATGGCTGGTTGATGAGGGATATATTAGAACACGTTTGGTTTGAGGGGAATCCTACTCCCTTAAGCGAATATCACAATTTGAAAGATGGACCTTTCGAAAGGCACAGATGTGGAAAGCGATGATTTGAATGATTCTGAGAACAGTTTTGATTGTAAGTGATCATATTTTGTGCACGTCAAATTTATTTCGACTGATTAGGAAAACGTGAATAAATCCAGTACTTTATTCGACCTTATTTTCATATTGACAACCCATGCACTCCCCCTTCCCCCTACACATCTCCCATCGTCGCGTAGCCCCCTAACTCTTCCTTGAAGAAGCACACGATGATGTCGAAACGATGCACCTCATTTCATTCACCCTTTCTAGAATCTCAAATGAAGGAAACAAAGACAGTAAGAAACAATTGTTTTTACCTACGACCACTGTAGAAAATAGGCAAAAACACACGACACACAGCCTCAGTAAATAGCTCATTACGCTCGGTAAATAAATAGCACAGTTATCGTAAACAAAACGCACAGTTGGAATATATCAAAATGTATACGTAGTCATAGCAAGTGTCAAAATCAAAATAATACAAACAAACTTTTTTTACAGACAAAATTCGACACATCGACATACTTTTAATATATTTAATAATTGTACAGTAACCATTAGTATATTAAAGTATAAGTGGATAAAAAGGGCTTTAAAACACGCGCGATTTTTCGAGCACGACGGCGCAGCCGGAGTGCTCGAAATAGAGCAAGTGTTTTTAAGACCAGTTATCCACGAATACTTTACGTTATTTTTTTTTATTGGTGCACTTTGAAATCATATATACTGGTATTATTACTACAAAAAATAGAAATAAGAACTAATAATGCAAGAAGGTTGAATTCGTGATGTGACATCAGTATACCTTTCGTTGTCATGGAAATGAGAAAAACATTCATTTGCAATTTGTTACCAAAGATCAATATTTGTTGTCACCAGAGCTCAAAAATGAATGATTCTAATATCGATTTTTTGAATAGTGAGGCAGAATCACGGTTAATATCGCGAAAATCCAGTGATATATATAAAAAAGAATATGAAAAGTTCATCAAATGGATGGAGGAGCACATATAAATGAACGATTCGTGAGTAATATATTATTTGACGTTACAAGGTACTCCTGTCAGATCAATAATCAAAAATTTGTCATTTAGACTTCACGTTTCTCGATTTGTTGATGTTGTCATGGTTACCTTTAAAAAACGCGCGTTTTTAAAGTTCGATTTAAACACGCTGAGGCGTGCTTTAAATGGGTAAAAAGGGGCACCAATAAAAAAATAGTATATTAAAGTATAAGTGGATAAAAAGGGCTTTAAAACACGCGCGATTTTTCGAGCACGACGGCGCAGCCGGAGTGCTCGAAATAGAGCAAGTGTTTTTAAGACCAGTTATCCACGAATACTTTACGTTATTTTTTTTTATTGGTGCACTTTGACCCATATATACTGGTATTATTACTACAAAAATAGAAATAAGAACTAATAATGCAAGAAGGTTGAATTCGTGATGTGACATCCAGTATACCTTTCGTTGTCATGGAAATGAGAAAAACATTCATTTGCAATTTGTTACCACAGATCAATATTTGTTGTCACCAGAGCTCAAAAATGAATTATTCTAATATCGATTTTTTGAAGAGTGAGGCAGAATCGCGGTTAATACCGCGAAATTCCAGTGATATATATATAAAAAAGAATATGAAAAGTTCATCAAATGGATGGAGGAGCACATATAAATGAACGAATTGTGAGTAATATTTTATTTGACGTTACTCCTGTCAGATCAATAATCAAAAATTTGTCATTTAGACTTCACGTTCCTCGATTTGTTGATGTTGTCATGGTTACCTTTAAAAAACGCGCGTTTTTTAAAGTTCGATTCAAACACGCTGAGGCGTGCTTTAAATGGGTAAAAAGGGGCACCAATAAAAAAAAAAAATTATAATGTTCCTAATGTTAATTAAACCAACGTAGTAGTAAATAGAACGAATTATATCATATATGATCATCAACGTTGTGGAACATATATCCTCTATAATTTTGTTAAATAGTTCGAAATAAAATTGTTCAAAAAATCTACAAATGCCATAATATACATGGTATCCCATTTGGCGAAATGAAGTACTGTGTGATAACTAGTATTTAGATATCTCTGTATACATGAAACGAACAACAAAAAACGATTACTAAAATAAAAAACCGACGTGTTTAAGCATCATTTACAATACCTAATAACAGAATATTAAAAGTAGTCCAGACTTTTTTGGCACACAGTATATGGCCGTAGGTAAAGTATAGTACGTTATGCGTGTTGTAAAGCAATTACGCACTCATGGAATTACGCACTCGTAATATGCTTTTTACAACACTTGATACGTAATATACTATCACACATTCTCCAGAAAGACACACAAATGGAAAATTAATTATTAACAAATCCATTTTGTAATTGAAAATATAAATTACTTCGGATTTTTATGGAAAAATTACAACAAAAGTAGCCAGATTCAGAGACAACGGCAGTTGCTGAAATTGTTTATCAACATTTTTTGTAGTTGTAATTGCGTCGAATAATAACGCGAGTTAATAAACGATCCGATTCATATGACAAAATATCGGTTTACTCTAGTACATAAGCGCGGTGATGCAAAAAAATGCCTCGAGCTCTTGCTGATTTGCCCCACAGTGCCGGGTATTCCTGGCAACATAAAAGTCGGCACGGTTGATTTTTTGGGTACGTCTAGTCCTTACCTATAATTTTTGTTAAGGATATTTTGTCCGGGACGAGAAGGTAGTGAACTGCGTTTTTCATACCCCTTTACTAGGATTGTAAATGGCTCTAGCAGCTGCATTGACAACATTTCAACAAATTTAGATGAATCGTGCTATCAGACTGACGTAATCGATCCCTGTCTTTCCGACCACTACGCGCAAATACTGAATCTTGAAATTTTGAGACAAAAAAGTGCCCCGTATTTCAGGAGGTAAATAACCAGCCAGGGAATACTCTCCTTCCGAGCCTCGTTACATATCGTTAACTGAACACATTCTACTCGTCAAACTCCTCGAAAAACAAGGTAGATTTCCTCCTAAACCTATACTGTCGTCTAGTAGAGGAACATTTTCCTCTCAAAAAAATATCCTGTGAATTTGCACACAAATACCGTCTCAGGTGGTTCAATGACGATCTGAGAAAATTAAGGGATACGGTACGTGCGGTAAAGATAATTTACGATGCAACAAATGATCCCGTTCATAAGCAAGCTTTCAAAGTGATTATCAATAAATATCAAAGGGCCATTATCGAATCTACAAAAAAATAATGCGATGATTTCATCAACCAATCTGATAATAAAATTAGAGATAACTGGCGGCTGATCAATTTTGAAAAAAGGAAACCAGCATCTCATGTAATATCCGACGCGATCTCTCCCCGCCAATTCAACCCATACTTTACCACCATTGCCGAAACCATAATAAGTCAACTTCCACTCAATGCTAATACCGTTTCTCTGAAATCACTGGGCAATAAACTTAAACCTACCTCACCCGGGTCTTTTTTTCTTGAACCCATCACTCTATCCGAAGTTTTTAATGCTATACATTAGCTGAATCACTCCTATTGCCTTGATGTATACAATCTAAACATTATAATCATAAAAGAAACCTGTACATATTTGGTTGATCCACTGACGTCTATCTTAATTACTTGTATCAGCAAAGGATCTTTTCCTGATTAATTTAAAATCAGCAAAGTCATCCCTGTTTTTAAAAAAGGTGACCAAAATCAAGCTGAAAACTATCGACCCATTTCTATCGTTCCCATTTTTGGTAAAATTTTCAAAATTCTCAAAAATCGGCTTGAACTTTATTTTAAGGAGAATAATCTTCTAAACTCGGACCAATAAGCGGTAGCACGAGTTGTGAGGGATATAATCGACGGTTTTGAAAAGGGTCATCATAGCTCTGCAACACTTGAGTAAAGCGTTCGACTGTGTCTCTCATATTAATATGTTAGAGGTCTGGCACTCTCAGTCTTTTCATCCTAGCTGACGAACAGAAAACAGCTTGTTGATCTAGGCTATAACAGTACATCTGATCTACAGCCAATTGAATTTGGTGTTCCCCAAGGATCCGTTCTGGGGCCTCTTCTGTTTATTGTCTATATCAATGATCTCTTCTATGAACTACTACCCTACAAATGTGTCATCTATGCCGATGACGCATCTATTTAATGCTCTGACAAGAACTGCCAGACTTTGCTTGCCTCCATGTCACATGCCGAAAAACAAGCTGAATCGTGGTTCAACTCCAATCTACTAAAACTCAAGGAAAATCTCAACAAATTATATTTTGAACTAATCATAATATCTCGGTGGGAAAAACCGTCAACTTATTGGGAATCACACTTGATGACAGTTTGAATTGGGCACCTCACGTAGAAGCACTGAGCCAGAAACTCTCAAAATATATTTTCTTACGCAGGCAATTGAGAAACTTTGTAAGCTTGGAAACGCTTCTCACGGCGTACTATGCATTTTTTGATTCCCATGCTAGCTATGGAACTCTGCTCTGGGGCAACTCCTCCAATGCTACAAAAGTTTTCGCGCTCCAAAACGCGCAATTAGAACAATTTCAAATGCAGGTTGCCGAAATTCATGTAAGCCCCTTTTCATAAATTTGGGCATCATGTCATTACCATCTATTTTCATATACCATACTCTCTTGGAAATACATAAACATAAAGATGATTTTCCGACCAACTCCTATTTTCACAAGTATAACACCCGTGGGGCTAACCTATTAAGACCTTACCGGTTTAACTCACAGAAATCCTCAAAGAACTCACTCGATGTCAACCTTTACCATGTCTTACCGTCCACTACCAGGAATTTACGCTTGCCAATGTTCAAAAAACAAATCATGGAATATCTAATTAAAAAATGTTTTTATAGTACGGTACAGTGTTGCCTTGACCTCAGTACTTGAATTTCTATAACATTTCTAATATGTACCTATTATTAAGTCTGTGTGTATGAACGTTTGTGTTTTTATATATCAGATCTATTTTACTCAATGTTGTACATTAACTCTTTATATATATATATATATATATATATATTATATATATATATATATATATATATATATATATATATTAATGTTCTTAAGGATCTTTGTGCTGATCTGCTGTTTCTATTATCACTCTGTACTACTGACTTGCTACTAATGTATCCTTATATACCGTAGTTAATAAACATCTATCTATCCAACTATCTCCGCTGTGCCGATGGTTGCGGTAGGGTGGGACGGAGCACAGTAAGTTTTTCTGGTTGTACTCATTAAAATGCACAATCTAGTGACTTTTGAGAATCGTCCGGGAAATCAAGGTATACAAATCGACTGGGATCCCCAACTAGTGAGTATATCACGCCAGCTTGGACGAGTTGTATAATGTTACGAAATACCAGATCATTTGAAATATTCCCGGAATCCCATCGGAATATCGAGAACTCAAAAATAATCGATTTATTTAAAATTGAGAGCCTCACGAAAAAAAAAAAGTGGGCGATTCTAGTCACTGAGTGTTTGCATGTAAACTACTTCTTATACTGTAGATCGAGTCGCTCTAGCCACGATTGGGTAGGTCCGTATAGGTTGAAGCACTCGAGAAGTTCAGTCTCCGATCCAGTCTATTTCATTGAACTGTGTCTGTCCTCTATGCGGTGGTATAACTAGTCATTATCGATCAACTCCAGTGGCGTGAAGAGGAAATCACTTCGAGGCTTGTCGGACACACATAATTGCCGGTTCACTGTTTAAATCGATATCGATAACTAGTTTTTGTGATACATAATTTAATCGATTCCAGCTTTGAAATAATCTGTAGTGGTTTTTAATTTATTCAACATAATGACACTTGAATTCGTTTAGTATTGTCATAAATCTATATAAATAAGTGGCGATGTTATATTTGAATGACTGACTCATTGAAGTACAGAAGATACAGAATTTGATATGAAATTATTGTGAAAAGGACCATATCGCGTTTTTCGAATTTTGCTTTATTTCTTATTCTTATTGAAACATCAACTTGGTTTTCTGTAAAAAGGAAAAACGCGTTTTTTCTGCAATTACTAGTTAGAATTCCCGCGAATGATTTTGACTCGATGTTTGCTCTCAGTTATGCTATTTCTGGAATTCTTGTGATTGTGACTTTGAAGCAATGAAAAGGAATAAATTGTAATTTTCCATTTTTGCAATGTCTTTGTTGAATTCAACAAAATTTTGGGAAGCGCCGCTCGCCTAGCCTCAGTTGTCCTGCTCAGAGCTGTAAGTAAACGCAATTTCTGGATGCAATAAACATTTAAATAATGTGGAATGTTGAGTTGATTATGGGGTAGATGTACAGAAACAGTCAAAACACTTTCATTGTAGGCTGCTTGCGATTGATATTCATTTTCAAAGCGATGAAAACAAACGAACCTCGTTACATCCAAACTGGTAGATAAAGTCAGAACTAGTAGATGAAGGCAACACAGCTTTGAGGTACTTATCGAATCGCAATAATAAAAAAATCAGTTGTAAGAATACAAAAGACACAATATTGTTGTATTGTTTTCAAAATAATATGGACGATATTGAACTAGTGATTCAGAATAACACCTGAAAACTGTTGCAGGTAGTGTTTTTTTAGAATATCGTTAGAAAGCTGTCTACGAACGAACGTTTCGACATCTGTTTTCTGATTGGCTGGTGAAAGGAAGATCTTACTCAGCAACCAATCAGAAAACAGTACGCGATGTGTACGAAAACGTATTCGAACATTCTTGTCTTTGTTTTTTGTTGGTTCTTACAACTGGACGTGCGTATTTTGAAGAGTGGTAGACAAGAAAAATCACCCGAATTCAAGAATGAAGTGCTCAATTTCAATTCTGGTCAGATTCTGGAGTCGCCAATCACAAGTGCGAAAAATACTGTGCATATCTGAAATGAGCAAACGCTTCGGGGGTTTTCGTACTAGACACATTAACATTATGTTATTTTTTTTATAAAATGGCAATTTTTTAAAATTATATCGCGATATTGAGGCTCCAAATTGACTTCTCAATTCCTTTTTTCAGAATTGCATGATTCATTAGTGGTAAGCTTTGCCTTTTGAATGCGGTCGAAGAGTTGTACATATCTGCTGCAGGTTTATGTTCTGTGATTTGCTCATATTATTGAATCTGAAATAAGAAACATGGAATTCTTTATTGCCAATCCATATAAAATTATAAAGGATCCATTATATCGTCGGCGATGAATTAGATAACTATTTGCCATTAATACAAGAATTGAAACTTCTGATTAGTTTCTCAGGATTGAAGAAGTTATCCAATTCATCACCGATGTTATAATGAATACTTCACTATTTTATATGGATTGGCAATAAATAATTCCATATTTCTCATTTCAGATTCAATAATATGAGCAAATCACAAAACGAAACTATTGGAGGTAAGTAAAAGTCTTCGACTGCATTTTGAACTCAAATATTACCACTAATGAATCAAAAAATTCTAAAAAAAAAGAATTGTAGTTCACTTCAGGTCAATTTGAAACTACAATATTGCGATATAATTTTTAAAAATTGCCATTCTATTCAAAAATAATTTATATTATGTTAATATCTCTAGTACGGAAATGTCCGAGGCAGTTACTCATTAGAGATATGCACACAGTCGTGAATGGCGACTCCAGAATCCAATCAGAACTATTTGGTGTTTGGTGTATTCTGCCGATACATTCTGAAATTTCAGAAAGGCTTATCGAAAGGCAGCTCAGAGATTACCTAAATCAAGAAGATTTATTTCCACAGGAACAATCTAGTTTCAAACCTATGCAGAGTTGATCATATACTTAGAGCACATAAATCCAGAAAAAAACAACTCTAATGACGCTCTTAGACTACTGTGAAGCTTTTGATACACTCAATCTTGAGCTATCACTTTCAATTTAACATTACATCTTTGATTTGAGTACGAATAATATATTGATTTCATGGAGCCATATCTCTGGTAGATCCTTTGGAAGGTTATAATTGGACGTAATTTCTTGCGTTGTCCTCTGGGATAGCGCCAGTTTCCTTACTGTGGCCTTTATTATTCATACATCAAATCTTTCTAAATGCTTATTCTTTTCATCGATAGATACATATAGTAGACGATACGCTTTCTCAGATTGTCAGAGCTTCCGAGTGATTCCCACTCAAAATCAATGCAGAACACACTATTACTCGTGTTTGGTTCAAAAAAAAATCAGGGCAGATTTTTCCATTACTGTTGACGGCCACAGGTATCATAAGACCCTTTTAGTTCGCGAAAATCTAGGACTGATTATGGACAGTGATTTGCGGTTTAAACGGTACGTCTCTAACGGTACGGTTTCACAAAACTCAAATAATTGAATGGTAACAGAACATGCCCTAAAAAAAGTTTATGACTGTCTCATACTCTCTAAATGTAATTAATGTGACTCATTAAACGGTCCCTGTATCGGTCCATCTATCGACAAATAGAGAATACAAGCCTTGCAAAATTCTTGCCTCAGGTTAATATGGTTAATAGGATATCAAACAAGCTAAGAGAAGTTCAGTGGCTAAACATGTCCAATCATCATAAAATAATTTGAAACACTACCATTCCTACATAAAAAAATTACATATCGAACGGATGTGCACAACATCAATATATACCACAAATTTCGCCTCACCCCTCCACTGCATAGAACATATTCTAGTCATATCAGATTGTTAGCATTGCAATGGGTTTCCCGATAGTCATTAAAACAAAATAATCAATGAACTTCATAAGTATGGAAAATAGTCTGGCGGCAGGTCTTATTGGAGTTCTTTTAGTTTTCTGTATTTTTATGTATTTTATCTTTTCTGTGTTTGCAGCATTTATCCAGAATGTATTATATTAGCCAAGAATGTATGTATGTGCGTGAGAATGAATGGCTATATACGCGTATATGAACGTATGTGAGCAACAGCGTTTGCCGTTCTTCTGTACGTGACGGAAGCGAATGGGAAGATACAGGACCGAACAAAAAAAATATCTTGCAGAGTTACTTGAAATTTCTTTCTCCTTTGTGAAGAAGAAAAGAGAAAAATAACGTTGAATTCTACATCAGCTCGGTTTTATGAAAATATCAACAATAAATGCTCTCTCACTTCAAAATCCATATACATAATAATTTTATTCTCACAGCTCAGACTTTATCAGTTGATTTAGATAATTGTAAATATCTAGCAGTATTATAAGTAGGCAATGAATAATAAGGAATTTACGAACGTCTTAAAAAAAGTAACTTTTCAATAAATATCGCACACCGACATTTGTAACACCAGTCTGCTTTACAAACCATCTCTTGGAATCTGGACACTCAGACTTTGAGGTAAACAACAATGTGGATCTAATACATTTCTGTCCCAAAGGCCCCAAATTGAACATTTTGGTTATCCTTGAAATTTACAAATCCAAAAATTCACTCAGTACAAACTGTGTCAACGACCAAATAGAATTTGATTGCCCAAACTTAGTCAAAGCTCTTTCCTTTATTCGTTAACTTTTCAACTTTCATCTCTTAATTCAAATATCCTACCACCTCTAGTGTATCAGATGTATTTAACAGAATGACAATATACAAGAGACATAAAAAAAAAAATTACTATAGCGCCGTAAGATGGCGTTCTACCAGAATACCAAACTGTCATATCGGTCATTTTTCTGCGATACTACCGTTCCATATATATTATTATACATATTTCAACAACCAATATGCAATGTCAGACAGACAAAAAAGAAAAGAAAGCAAATAAGGACTCGTAAAGGGTTATTCCAAACTATTCTCTAATTCTGTTTTTTATTTCACTTCAATATTATTTTGTAAGTATAGGTTTCCTCCATTTATAAAATTCTCATAATTATAATTGAACCCTTCTAGATCTTGTACGTCTGCTGAAGATGCGGATTACAATCCCTGAAATGCATACATAATTTTGTTAATGTACGTTGTTTAATTCTACTTGTGGAGAACCTTCGAGCCAACTCCCATCCCATTTCTAATTTGATTTTGTATAAATTGTCTTTTTTGTAAGCTTAATCAAATTTCAACAATTATTTCTTGTTTTTTGAAATATGAACAGTTTGTTCATAAACATCTTAGACTGAAAGATAAACTAGTCACTATCTTCCATTTCTACCTCATTAAGACTGGTATGGAGAATCAAATAATAATTTTTCTCTTTGAGTTCTTCTCTACTTCGAAAGCAATATCTAAATTTGCATTCCTCAGTTGCATTTCCGCGAATGAAGATTGAAAATTAATTTATTCGTCGCTCAAAGAGACGGAGAGAAAGAAGAGACCAAGAAAGTTGAGGAATATGGGCTAGAATAGCGTTTCTGTATATTGGTAGTTCTCTGGATTAGTGTTGGAAACACTGACTGGAAGCAACAATTGATATGTGGAATTGGTATTGAATTAGAAGGACAGGCAATTGTTTTCGTCTATTTCTCTTCCTGGCCCCACAGAGAGAACTTGAAGAATGGCTATAATTCAAGTTTTGTAAACCATACCATATGAAAGTATCAGCCCATATTTACGAGTGGTAGATATAAAATCAAAATATTACTTAGATTCTAAGATATGGTACATTGATGAAAATGTGTGAACATAGAAATATCACTTTGATGAAATAGTAGAGTTCAATTAATTCGTTTGTGAAAATATGAACAGGAGTTCATAAAATCAATGTGGAATCATCTGCGACTGAAAGATAAACTTTAGTCACTATCTTCCATCGTCAAGATAACCTCTTGTGGGGTATTCATGTTGAAAAGGGAAACATTCTCAATTGAATATTGATAGAAATAATTGAATATTGAATGGAAATATTACGAATCATTAGTTCTTAGTTTTTCAGGCTTTCTCATTCAATAACAGATCAAAGTGTGCATCGTGGGGAACAATTACGTCAGTTCAAATCTACTGGCTCGGAGTTCGAAATGACAAATAAATGATTTCATATAAATATATAGATCATTTTTGTAGTAAATTCCCGGGGAAGTAGTTGTTTTCTGTTAGACATTCACAAAAAATAACTTCATTTGTATCGGTGATTTTTCAATTCACAGAAAAATCTTTCTATCAATATTCAATTGAGAATGTTTCCCTTACCAACTTCAATTAATTCATTTCGAAAAGGCACACACATAGGTGTGAGAGTTCATTGTAGGCTATTGGAAATCAGAGGATTCCGAAAATTATGGGATTAATCAATATATAGAAAACAAAGAAGCTGAGTCGAATTCAACGTTCCTCTGGAAATAAATATCATGATGCTCCTGCGTAAGGAACATACACGGCCCCTAGTTACTCAAATCCATTAGTTATAATAAATATATACTGTGATGTATGTTAATATGTTTACTTTTTTTATCAGATTTGAGAATAAAGTGTTTTTTTATTCAATTTCTAATACTTAGATACATTTTCTAACGCGGGGAAAAACTCTCTACAAGACCGTTTGGAAAATTAGATGTGTTTATCTTTATGGCTTAGATGGTGTCCAGATAATATCTTACAATAAACCAACTTACTATTTATGCCACATTTGAATTTCTGAGAATATATTTTCGGGGGCTCCTACCAAACACCGAACCATGACCTTTGCCTTCACAAAAAAAGCTAATCACTTTATATGAAGTATTAGAAAATAATAAATTAATAATATTTTATATGATATTTCTGGACTACTAATATAAACTATTCAATTAATAAGTTACCAGCTATGAATAATAAAATCATTCGATGAATAATAAAATCATTCGATGGAGAATACGTCCCTTTTTTCTACAAGCTTTTATTTAGTTTCACCTGTCTCGGTGTCTGTCTGTAATCAAATCAATCTTGCCAGTTAAATTTGACCCACTTCTGATCGTCCGATGGATTTGAAATTTGGCAGGTGTACATAATTCCGGTGACAATGCATTATGAAAACAGAATGGCGGCTCCACTATAGCGGACATTTTTTGTGCTTATGGTTCGATTCTATTCAAAATTGGATACCTGGGGGTTCTCAGGGGTCGGTGATTATTATTTTTCTAAAATAAATTAGATAGAATTCACTGAACTAGTTATATTTAACATCATAAATACTGAAAAATAAAAAATTAATAAAAAAAATTTAAAAACAAGCTTTCATTATAAAAAAAAAGACAAGCTTTTTTTATACAAATGCAATGAAGAACAACTATTCAAAGTTTGATCTAGATCTGGAGTAACAGATTAAAAAGCTTGCCGCGGATACAAAATAGGTAATCTGGCGCGGCATCATTTTGAATCTGTTACTCACAGAATAACCTAGATCGAACAATGAAATACATTATTTTTTCGTTTTTAGTGCATTCGTATAAACAACAGCTTGTCTTTAAATTTTTTTATATTTTTTTTTTCTGCTTATGTTATTCATTAGGTATGTCATATCCATTGCATTCATCCAACCAGTCTGAACTGAGATTTTAATGTGATTATGTGTTTTTTTCTCATTTGTTCCTCTGTTGGTTGAGTAGCAAATATGCCTTGGGTAAAAAGATTTTTTCCTAATATTATGATCATTATTCACCAGCGCACATTCGAAAAGAAGTTAGATAAACTGATTTCAATTATGTGGTCATCCTAATGGAATTGTGAATTATCGAGCCATTTCAGTTGTTGATTTTTCCCATTCATCGTCGCTCGTTAGTATTCAAATCCTTTAAATCGTTAATACCTTTTGAGTTGAAAAATATATATTCTACTTCAACTCTGGTAATCCTGGTGATTAGGTCCCCACTTCCATGAATGGGGGGACCAATCCATCGAATATACATCTAAATATATCTCCAAATAGTTATTTAATCAACTAGTGGCGATTAATGAGATCATCAATCGCCATTTTAATAAACGAGTTGATTACAAACATATTCCGTCGACCTCGTTCCTGGGGTCAACGTGAAATTTTCGATATCCATTTCCTTCAACAATGTGCTATGAGTCTGAGTCCAAAGCTCGAGCATTCGATGGAAAGGCAATTTAGGCTGAACGAGCATCCAGACGATGATCTGGATCAAGACCTTTTGTTAGAAGGATAGGGATTCGTCGCACCTTAAAAGGCGCACATTAGAAGAATAAACCTTAGAAAAGCGCCTGGATTATGACGGAAGTACTAATCGATAACCAGTTGCAGTCATTGTTGAACATAATAAACAATTTGATGCGCCTTAAAAGTTTTCCTCGAAGGTGGAAGCATGCCATCGTGGTGATGATTCCGGAGGAAGGACAAAAGCCAACCTTCCCACAAATTATCGTCCAATCAGTCTGCTTTGCAGTTCAGCTAAGTTGCCTGAGAAAATCGTCCTGGAAAGGTTCGACGATGGAGTGGATGACAGAAATGTCTTACCGAATGAGCAGTTCGGCTTTCGCCGAGCTCACTCCACCGAGCTTCAGGTTCTGAGGCTGGTGGAAGATACAATAAATTCATTAAATACCAACAACACGCCCATGTCATACTTCTTGACATCAGTAAAGCATTCGATAGAGTATGGCATGAAGGCTTGCTTTCATAATTGATAAACTTCCACTTGCCTCTGGGTCTGGTGAAGTGGCTACAATCGTTTCTCATGGGTAGGATATTCCAAGTCAAGGTCAACAATTGTCTTTCGGATTCGAGAGCAATTGAGGCCGGAGTTCCTCAGGGGGCAATATTGTCTCCTATTCTCTACGCTCTTTACACGTCAGACATACCTAGGAGTGAACACGTAAAGATTTCCCTTTACGCTGATGATACGGCCTTACTTCCTCCTTCAGCCGACCATCTGATGGGTGTCGCCTATTTGCAGAATGCATTAGACGACCTCCAGCAGTGGTATCTGGAGTGGAAAATAAGGGTGAATCCTGAAGAAACGCAGGCTATCTCGATGGGTTGCAAGAGAAATAACCTGGAGAGAGAAGTTACTGTCTCTGGAAGGGAGATAGATTGGTTGGAGCAGGTCAAGTACCTCGGAGTTACATTGGATCGCCGACTCACCTGGAGGCCACACGTTAAATTGATAAAACATAAATACATAAGAAAATCGCATCACTCTATCCGTTAGTAAACAGGAAAAGTAAACTTTCCCTGAAAAATGAAGTTTTGATCTACAAAATGGTTTTCAGACCTGTCATTTTGTATACCTCAGCCACCTGGGGCCAGACCTGCAGAACGAGCATTCGCGTTCTGGAACGGGCGCAAATGAAAGTTCTGCGTATGATAACGAACGCTCCGTGGTACGTGCGGAACGAACGGATACTTGAGGACTTAAATATGCCTTTAATCAGAAGTATCAGCAGAGAACGCAATCAGAGAGTATTTGATTGTGCAATAGCCCACGAGAATTATCTTGTGATGGAAGCCACTGATTACAATATAGACGATCCAGGCCCTCTCTGGAGTGATGGGCTATTTATTAATCCATACAGGGTACTGAAAGCTGCATCCTCTATAAAAATTAATATTTTTCAAAACTTTTAGATCCAAAAATTATTTCTCGGCTATTTTTGAGAATTGCCACCATGGCAAGGACTGAAGATTCTTCTCTTGTCCAATCAAAATAGGAAATGGTTTTTATGTTGAAAGAGTGAGAGCCTTCGGGTTACACTCGAATATAATAGCGATAGTAGACCCTGAAAGTTCCTTCAACTAGGAGGAAACTATTTGGATTTAAAAATACATAAATTTGACAGCGCGAAGGTAATATGATTTGACATTTGAATAATATTTGAATTCGTGCATGTTTAGTTGCCTATACCACAATTATACATTAATATACCAAATCGACCATTTACAGGTTTTTAGTGGTCAATTTCGGTGTATGTTTAGGAGCAAATATCACAATTATGCATAAAAAGATAAATTGAAGGTTAATAGGGGTCATTAACGATCGATTTCGTGTATATTAAACGAGGTCGCCGGAGGAAAGTCATATCTCTCTAATATAACTATATCAATATAAATATTTCTATGAATTTTTCAATGCATCATTAATATTATGCTAGGTGTTCCATTTGAAACATAACACTCTGGATAATTTCAAAATTAAACATCTTTCGGAGAGATCTATCTATCTTGATTTCCAATGGGACATATTTTCTATTATCCTTTAACAATTGGTATTTTGGTAAATTGATGAAATCAATATACTTTGAAAATTTTAAAGACAAATATTTCGAAAACTGGAAAAATGTGCACTTGAAAATGAACTCATTTTGAATACAAAATAGATATTTTAGCGAGACAAGTTTGTGAATCTGTTATTCACTGATACAAGAACAGAAAAACTTACGTCATACATATTACTTTTTTTTCATCCATTCAGAGCGTTCAGATGCAAGCATTTTGAGAAGACAAAACATAAGTTTCGTCCAAAATGCCAACCTAGATTTTTACGAAAAACCTCTGTTTCGTCAGTTAAAGAAATTCCTGTGGAACCCTATATAAAATCTGAAACATGCAATCAGTGTGTTCCATGTCTAGATTCGTTCATATAAGTTCCTAAATAAACATTCTATTGGCAGAAACAATTTACTAGGGAACTTTATACGTCATGCTTGATTTCTATGGATTTTTTTGACTATTAGTATAAACAAAATGAAACTGAACTGTATTTAGAGATTTTCACGTGAAACTTAGTCATGTTGACTAATAATATTTAATATATTTTTCGCTTTTCAGTTTATATTTTCGTCGGTTTGATTTTTTGTTGAAAAGTTTTTGTTTTTTTATTTTTTGTGGCTAAAATCTACTAATTACTACCTACTTAATTTTTTATTACTTTTAAAACACTACCTATCTTACTTCAACTATCAACTATTATAAAATATAATTTCCTATTGAAAAGGGAATCATGAAAATCCCACAAGAGGTCATCTTGAACGATGGAAGATAGTGACTAAAGTTTATCTTTCAGTCACAGATGATTCCACATCTGATTTTATGAACATCCTGTTCATATTTTCAAACAAATATATAATTACCCACTTTAACTATCAATTGTTATATGATAAGTTACCTACTTTAACTTATAATTGTTATATAAAATTACCCATTATTGTTATATAATATAAATACTTGAAAAACAGCAATATTTTTATAGTAAAATGGGTAAGCCAACAAAAAATGATTTTCAAATGTGAAAACGGTATTCATAAGAATCTAATAATGAAACGAAAAATGGTTGGAAGCAAATAATTAGCCCAAACACGAGGTAGCTGCTGTGAACCGTTGAGGAAATCCTTCAATTGTCTTCCGACTCCATCATAAGATTAACTCTAGGTCTCTATTATGTTGTACTGTCATCAGATCTTTATATGTTTGCCAAGTTTCAACAGAATCGGTTAACAGTTGAAAAATCAATCATTCCCTATTTTTCTACCCTTAGGGGTGGATTTTTTTTTCAAATTCAAATTTTACCAACTTTGAGGTTTACCTTATTCAAAAGAAATAATCGTCTGAATCGGATAACCCAATACAAAGTTATGCGTGGTAGAATCGGTGAACAGGTGTGTTGAAAAAAACATATACAGTGCTCGTCTAAAGTCCGCCCCCCCCTACTAAATTTTGAACCAGCTGGTATATCACAACGGAATTTGGAGAGCTTGAAAAGGAGATAAAAACTTACTCTTTCATGGAAAAACCTACTCTTCCAGCTAGAAGTTTTAAAATGGCAGCTGAGCGCCATCTTCAATAATTTTTTCAATCAGTACACCCCTTATTATATATTATTCCATTTCCGAAATCTGCTCATAATTCTCAACAGTTTTCTCTTATACACTTCACTCCTAAATTCAATTGTTTTCGAAATATTAACGTTTGAAAAGTGACATTCCGGTTTAAAATGAAGTATGGATTTTGGTCACTTCCGGTAAAACATTTCGCTAACCAAACGTTATTATTAATTTGTAGTTAAATCTCTCGATGAATTCGACTAATAAGAGGCGTAAAGAGAGTTTATTAAGGATAAACAGTACCGCTTACCGGAAAATCTCGAAGCCTACGAATGTGTTCTGGTAATTCACAATCAAAACAAATTAGTTAGCTCAAAAATTATAATTTATTTTTGAATAACACCTTTATTTAACCCCAACAATTATTTCATCAAGTGTTCAATGTGGCCTTCTCCTAAATCTGACAATAAAGTGCCCTATTATAAATAGCTTCGCTCGCGTTGATGAAAGTCTGTTCATATATTTCTTCACATGTAGGTATATATTATTCTGCGTTCCAACTCTTCTATTGTTTGCCATTCAGTGGCGTAGATTTTCGACTTTAAATACCCCCAAAGGAAAAAATCTAGAGTTTTAAGATCCGCAGATCTTGGTGGCCATTATGTACTTCCGCTGCGACCTATCCATCGCCCAGGAAAGTTTGTATCGAGGAACTCTCTAGCCATGCGATCGAAACGGGGATGTGCCCCATCCTTCTGAAATATGATTTCACGATTTTCAAACTCTTCCTGATTGTTTAATACAATTTGTCTTATTCGAGGTTCAATTTCAGTTCCTAAAAGATTTCTGTAAAGAACTCCTGTAAGATTGCCTCTGATGAAAATCGTTCCAACAACGCGATTGCCCAGAATCCCCGCCCAAACATTCACCTTTTTAGGAAACTGGGTATGTCCCTCTCTACAAATATACGGATTAGTATCGCTCCAGTATCGTACATTCTGTTTGTTGTCTTTTCTTTTGAGAAAAAACGTGCATTCGTCTGCGAAACATACACGTTTTAGGAAGCCCTGTTCTCCTTCAATTGTTCTTGTTAACCACTCACAAAATTCAACCCTCCGGTCTGGATGATCCTCCGTGAGAGCATGCAGGATTTCCTTTTATAGGGATGAAACTTTTCTTTTCTTTTTTTAGGACTCTTTGGACACTTTTTGAATATACTCCACAGGATAGAGCAACTTCAGACGTGGACTGAGTCGGATTGATTACCTTTTCAGCAACAATTTCTACCTTTTTTCCTTTTGAAAGAGGCGGTCTTCCTGATCTTGGAGCATCTTCCAG
The DNA here is from genome assembly GCA_018342105.1 of Gonioctena quinquepunctata. Lineage (NCBI taxonomy): Eukaryota > Metazoa > Arthropoda > Insecta > Coleoptera > Chrysomelidae > Gonioctena > Gonioctena quinquepunctata. The sequence goes on along the minus strand of JAFIRS010000388.1, from coordinate 609,608 downwards.
CGTACCAGTTGCTTGGAGCTTATTTGCGCAAATATCACCTCGACATAGGATTCTCGGGCAATCTATCATTGAACATACGGACTGCTAGATGATAATTCCTTTCAGCTTCACCAAATATCAAAACTGCAAATTTATCGTCTAAACTACGAGCCATGATCACACTTTTCATAAAAGGATTTAGGCGCTCAATGGACTATTTGACAATAAGCAGTTCAGTTTGACAGTAAACAAGATGTTACCCCGACAACGATTTTTTCCAATGCAAACTTGTTTGAAAGCAACATTAGTGTTTTTGGTTGGGTTTGAAATGACCAAAATGTCACTTTTCAAACGTTAATATTTCGAAAATAATTGAATTCAGGTGTGAAGTGTATTGGATAAAACTGTTGAGAATTATGAGCAGATTATAAAATAGAATAATATACGGAGTGTTCTATTTAAAAAAATTATTGAAGATGGCGCTCAGCCGCCATTTTAAAACTTTTAGCTGTGTTTTTTCATGAAAAAGTAGGTTTTTATCTCCTTTTTGAGCCCTCCAAATTTCGTTGGGATATACCAGATAGTCCAAAAATTAGTAGGGGGGGAACGGACTGTAGACGAGCACCGTACGTATCAATCTGCGTATACAACATATGTATTCGTTGGGGCACGACGCGTTATTCTGCGACACCTGAACTATCTATACTCAGTGCCAGATCTGTAATGATTTTCAGATGGAGGCCTTTTGTAGCTGACCATGAAATCATTGAAATCAACATTAGTTTGGATTTTCTTAACATTCGTTCAGACATTACAAAAAGTAATCTTGCCTTTCATTTTGCTTTGCAAATACAAATATCGTGGATCATTTATTTTTCAAGTCTTTTTTCCTTTCTAGGCATTAACTTTTCTATGCGTAATTTTTTTTGGGACATAAACGGTGATATGGGATGAATAAAAAAATATAATCATAAAATCTCATACATAAATATAATTCTAGGCAAACATGTTTCCTCTTTCCATATAATTGAACATCTGAAAATATTTTGCACATCCTAATCGCATCCTGCATTTTGTATCGCCGAGTTATAACGCACCCTTTGACGAGGGTACCACGTCGAAGCCGACAGTGGCCTATGAGATCAAAGAACTCAAGATTCAAGATAAAGAGAGAGTTAAAGAAGTTCTTAATATTCATGAAAACTTGAACAAAAAGTCAATGGACTACAGTTACAGTTCTTGTTTTGTTCTGAAATACTACAACCTCACGCTGCAGTGTTATAAACATACTGGTTGATCCGGCTATGTTTGTACTACTATTATGAAGGTAGATTGTGGGTTTGTTCATATGTGAATGAGTGACTTAGTAACTGACCGTTTCCGAAAACATTTCCACGGTTCAAAATCTAATCATTTCATATACCGGGTGACACGGGATACCGGGCCACCCCTGTAACTTCTGCATTCGTGAACGGATTTTTCTGAAATTTGGTGCAGTCTTATAAGCAACCATTTCGGATATGATCACATTACAATCCAATATAACGGACTCCCAGTTTTTCTGGAAATGCCAGCAAGTTTGTTTTTTCATGTGGAACACCCAGTAGATTTTTACATATTCAAGTTCAACAGGTCAAAACAAGTCGAAACCTTATGTCAAATGTAATTTTTTTTTTTAATTGAAATTAAAATTGTTTTTTTTATTGTACCTCGTGGATAAATGAGATTTGGTCAAGGCTTTTCACAATGAGTCGCACATAATAGAGAAACTGAAAAATTATTTTTTGTGTCACTTACTGGTTAATCAATTCAGTCACATCACCTGTTTCTTCAGAACATACATTAAGGAAAAAAATTACATATCATTTTTGTATTTCGGTGCAGTAACAAATTTTCATACATTGGAGAATCTACAACTATTTCATGAAATTCCTTGCAGTTCGAATAATTTTTCAACCAAGCCGTAAGCCGTGGAAAACAACATGTGACCTTAAGTTCATTTTTCTTTCCTAGATATTGGTTAGGATATTTTATCCTGAAACTAATTTTTTTTCTGATACTCCTAGGATAAACTAACCCTTTCATTTGGATAGACTCAATCATTAATGAAACGCTAGATATTATTTGTTTAATTTGGATGAAGAACATTTTTATAAGAACGTTTACATCTTATGCTCAGTGAGTAAGTGGTATTTATTTTGTTATTGTTTCGATGATTTATTAATGTCCAATTAAATGTTCGATACATGTATCACAAGCATCTCCTCCATTGTTGGGTTCTTTTTGACATCTTCTCTCCACCTTTTGAAAAAGATTCTTTGTGGGTGTCTCCTGTGTGGGTATCGTTCAGCGTATAACTGACAAGCGGCTTCACTGTTTTTAAGACATTCTCCGTAAATTAATAACATATCAACCTGTTCACTTCTTGTGAACCTATAATTTTGATTTTCCATTTCTACTAATTTTCGGAAGTTAACTAATTTCCGAGAGTTGAGATGGAAATCAGCGAAATAGAATTAGTTGACAAGATTCAGAAATGTTGTTTTCCACAGCTTACTAAGTTGAAAAATTATTCGAACTGCAAGGAAACTCATGAACTAGTTGTTGATTTTTGAATGTATACAATTTGTTACTGCACCGAAATATAAAAATGATTGGTCATTTTTTTCCTGAATGTATGTGCAACAGAGACTGTAGGTGGCCCATAGGGGTTCCATTAGAAAAAAATAATGTTTGATCAAAATGTGATGTGACTGAATTGATTCATCAATAAGTGACACAAAAAATTATTTTTCAGAAAAAATATGTTTCTCTGTTATGTGCGACTCATTGTGAATAGCCTTGACTGAATATCATTCATCCACGAGGTAAAATAAAAAAACAATTTTAATTTTAAATAAAAAAAAATGACATTTGACATAAGGTTTGGACTTGTTTCGACCTGTTGAACTTGAATATGTAAAAATATACAGGGTGTTCCATTTGAAAAAACAAAGTTGCAGGCATTTCCAGAAAAACCGGAAGTCCGCCATATCCGATTGTTATGTGATCAAATCCGAAATGATTGCTTATATAATTGTACCAAATTTCAGAAAAATCCGTTAACGTATGCAGAAGTTACAGGGGTGGCCCGATATCCTGTATCACCCGGTATATGGTTTCCATGGAAATTGTAATATTTTTCAACTAACTACGGAAGTTTACTGGTTGGGGTACTGTGCAGCAAAGTTAGGAACGATCACATATAATCGATAAAATCGTAATATATTTCGAAGCAGTTGGGAACTTTCTGAAATTTCGCTTCGGAGTTTTTCAAGGAAGAGAGTTGATATTATTTGGTTGGAGTTATGGAGTTGTTGCTTATTCATAGCTCAAGGTACTTTACGATAATGTAATAGTTAGTAATTAACGTTACAAGTCCGTGAAATGGCTTATTAAAGTACAGGTGTGGATATAGAAAAAACGGGATCCCAGTTAGTTGTCGGTATTAACCAGATCATGAAAAACTTTTTCGTGCAATCTCACGCGAAGTGAGTATTTCGAAATCTAACACGGCCGCCAAACCAAACGTCACTTCCATATTTGACATTTCTAAAATTCGACAATGACAAGGATTATTTTTTATTCCCTAGAGCATTAATTTTTAAATTAACAACAAATACATACTTATATTAATCAGCATAAATATTTACATTAATTGTACACTTAGTATTAATACTTATATTCACTGCAGAAGTTGAAGCAACTACATCTAGTGTTTCTGAATAATGGCTATTGACATTCGACATCAAATTATTTTCTTTGGGACGTAACATTATTATTTTATCATCGTAGTTTTTTTAACGAGCAGTCGGTCAATTTGAGAAACACACCATTTTAATATTTCCTTTATATTATTTGTATCCCTGAAGAAGGCAAGATTCCTCGCCGAAACGTTGGCAATAAAATTGTAGATTGAGAGTGGTCTTTTTCTCAAATTGTCCGACTGCTCGAGAAAAAACTAATGATAATAAATCCTCTGGACGTGAGAACCTAACATTAATATTTTCGATATAGTCTTCTACATATCCTTCCGCTACTGTCGTGAGCTTCTATCCTCCGTGACGTTTAAGAATTGACTGAGGTACTTAGCAATCATATTGGGCACTTTCCCAATCGTATTCACTCCACCAACTTGTGCAGTGCACTTTCCGTTTACGTATCTCAAGAATATACGATGATTATTAACAGTATGTTTTGGTCGAAGAGCTGCATATTTACAATGAATTATGAAATAATTATTAGTAACAGTGAAAACGCGCTTGTTATTCGTCTTGGTAACAGGAACGGTTACTATTGATACAGCATTCTCTTCCTGAATATCTTCAATAGCCATATTTACTATAATTCATCTCGTCGCAAGGTACCTGATATTCCCATTATGAAAATTACCTACAACAATCAGTACAATAAACGAAACAACTGTAAGTGACATTTTTTCACATTTACCTTCAACAATAAGTATTTTTCATCATTAGCTTCTTTTAGGAATGCATCCCGCGTAAAAACTTTTGATTTCTTTGCTTGATAACCTACTGCTTTTCTTTTCAGAAATGGTATTTAATTAGTTTTTTTAACTTTCTGACGTCGATCCTTTCTCGTATGTTCAGCATACACTTCAACATAGAATAAATGCTCCATGAAGTTGAACTTTCTACAACTTTTGATTTATGCGTCAAATAAGCCAATACAATGTTTTCAGACGTCTTAACATTATGTTTGTGACACTAATCTTTTAATTCGCTGTAGCATTTTTCGTACTGCCATGCCGTTTAAATTTTTCACATATTTAAACGGAAAGCGCCGAGTTTACAATAGTTTTTAGCTTCGGAGGAGTGAAAGATACTAAAATATCAGTATCAGACATATTTGCGTTTTGTCAAGAACTGTCAAAATATATTCTATATATTCAAACATATCATTCCCATAGCAACGCTGTGACTGCTATTAAATTGAACTGCTGTTGATTTTAAAGCAATAATATATTTATTTGCAATTATCTAGTTCAATAATTTTGACGATTTGCACGAGAAATAGTGTGTATGCCCATGGCCGCCAAACTTTTTAGCGTCCTCAAGATTAACCTGTCTTGGCCGCAAGCGGCCTCGGCGATAACTTTCCATTTGGTATTCCAAAAAGGTATTTCGCGGCCTTGGCATATAAGTTACTATTGAATGGTGTTAACTGTATTTGAAGAAAATTTTCCACAAACTTTCCGTCAGTATCGTAGCTTTCGATCAGAAAAGTCATTTTTATTGGTAATAGAAAAGATTAATGTATAAACCAAAGAGTAGGCATTCATTCAATAGGAAGGGCACCCAGACTTTTTTTTTTATTGGCCAATTCTGCATTTCATCAGAAGGATGTCGGCAACGCTGTTAGCTAACGCTGGGGCGGATATTAATGTATTAAAGCGTCTCGGTGGCACATATGTTGCGGAATGATATGTAGAGTCTTTGGAAAGCAAAACAAATGTGGGAAAACATTTCTGCAGGTTATTCATCAAAGCCAGGCTTTATCATCTTTGGTCACCAAAGATGAATCTCATAATGTATCTGCTCCTTTGAACATTTCCAATAATTCAAATTGTAGTACCTATTACTGTTACTGTTTATAAGTAAGTTCATTATAATCTGCATTTAAATATAATATTTGTTGAAAATTTACTCTGTGTTAGTAAATATATTAACATTCAGTTTCAGTCCGAGAAAATGAATTTCCCGGCCTAGTAACGTAATGTTTCTTTTCCCGGACTCAAACTGACAACGTATTGTAGTATATTAGGATACCGTATCTAATGATATACTTCAAAAATTCCAAAAATATAGATGATATATCGTGGTCGAAAAAAGTATTTCATTATTTATTATATGAAATAGAGAAAACTCACTCTGTAAGAATTCATCTATCCATGATAATTTTGCTAATGACGACTTTTGCTCATATTCGATTATGAGTCTACCAACTTTTTTGGTAGTAGATATGGAAATAAACTTTCCCAAGACGAGTTCTTTTTCCAATTGGTATGTATCCTACTGTAAAAAATGCTGGAATATTATGGCACGCCATGAAATCAAAAAGACAAAACCTAGTCTGAAATAAAGTTGCTGAGCTGGAAATCGGCAAAATAGTTCGAATACTTCTCGAATAATAACAAGCAAGCAATAGAAAGGATTAATGATTGTTCTACTGCCCATAAACAGTATATGCCTGTTCAAATCAACTGTCTCATTCATTCCCATCTGAATACAGGCCATTCAAATGTTTATTGTTGATAACGAACAACATATATCTGTCTATATGCAGTATTTATCTCTATTAGCAGAATACATTTCACGAATCAGCATTTTCTAGTTGCGAAGCGACGATCCATGGTGCCCATTGAAAATGTGGGAATTTCATTTGGTCACAGTATTTATCACTGCTGAATGCACATCATTCACATTCTATCGGATCAGAAAAACTAATTTCGAACGGTCAATCCGGAAATATTCAATTCTGTACGTCAACGGATTATTCATCGAACCGTCCGTTATACAGTTGTTTGCACAAATTCAAGCCTTCACTATTTTTGACACTTGCGAGATTACCCACATGTTGATTATTTTTCGATGCACAGAATAGATTTTCTAATTAGTTTTTCAGTAAAAATCTAATCACACCACTGGATTAACAAGATTTCGAAATTATTCGGGTTGAAAAGCGGAAAAATGTCAAAATGCTTAGAAAGCTATTTATCTGGAGGAAAACAATTACTGAGAATTGAGGATGGGATGAGCAGAGTGAGGATAGTAAAATACGGAGATCCGCAAGGAGCCGTACTTGGACCAATATTATTTATTATATATATTGACGAACTTTTCAGAATTCCAATTGAAGGAAAAACTATTACTTTCGCGGATGATACTGCAGTCCTCTTCAGAGGCACATATTTTAATAGGTACCCTCAAACAGAAATTCGAAAGGGAGTTTTCTTCAATGGTGGAATTTTTTAATAGTGAGTTGTTGACAATAAATCTAGAGAAAACGCACTATATTCCATTCTCTTGTGACTTAAGAAAGGTTACAGATGTCAACAGCGTCACAGTTAATGATACAGAAAGTTTTAAATGATTTGGAATCATTATCGACCAACATCTGAAATGGGACAAACATTTGGAAACTATAATAAAGGTGATATCATTTTCACAGAAATTTCAGTACCTCAAATTCCTTGGGCTAGTCATGTTTAAAATAATATATTTTACACTGACCCAATCACATCTATCAAATGTTATTATTGGATGGGGTGGGGCCACCTATAATTTATGAAACACATTGAAGTCAAACAGAAATGGATTATTAGGATCTCATTTGAAAACCTCTACAAAGAAACTGAGATGTTCGACAGGTCCTTTGTCAAACTATATTGATTAATGTCTTCAGAGACAAACCGAAATATCCACCAATTTGCCATGAATACAACACAAGGAATAAAGAGAAACATTTACATATTCCTATAAGGAACAAAACCTTAGGACAAAGATGTATCAACTACCTCGGGCCAAAAATATTCTTTACCTGATGTAACAAAACAAATTAATTCAAAATCACTTTTTAAAAGAGGCGAAATTATGGATACTCAGTCAGTTTGATTGATCAAAAAAATACTTATCAATTATAAAAATTATCAGTTTGCCAGTACCTGCACTGTGTGTACGAATATATGAATATCTTCAAATATTAAGGTTTCTATTCAATTTTTTTAATTGAAATTAGTCACAGTGTATTTTTCTATAATTGGTGTCGGTTTATATCATTAGTTTGAAATTTAGGTATAGCATTAAATAAAAATATGTTATATTTATAGTTATAATCATCAAAAAATATAAAGAAAAGCAACACCCACAAACGAGTTCAACTTCAGTTGGCCCACTGACCTAATGTTCATCAATATGTCATAGTTAATCAAAAGCATATTAGTATCATTATTATTTTTATAACGAGGGTGTAACAACTATGAGAAATTTGTACATTATAATCAAAGTACTGAATAACTACTGAAAAGGAATATTGAATACTGAAACGGGTTTTAAGTACTGAATTAAAAATAGTGGCATTTGCGTAATGTTATAAACTAAACAAAAGTAACAAAAAATAAAAATTATGAGAAAATATATTGATGAAACATATTTGATTAGTACAATAAAAAATATAATACATCGTAATTTCTTAAATGAATAAAGTATCATATAAACAAATAATTTGAAAAATATTGTTATTAAAGAAATTCCCTTAGGCGGCTCCAAGATTATGGTCCGATTCTATTCAAAATGGGTATGTGGAGGTTTTCGGGGTAGGAGATTATGAATTTATTGTCAAAATTGGGTGGACATGTTTTGTGATGATGAAGTTCACAAAATCAAGATAGGCGGACGAGTTTCGAAATGATGGTCCTATTCGATTCAAAATTGGTAAGTGGGGGTTTTCGGGATATAAGATTATGCATTTTTTGTCAAAATTCATAAAATCAAAATGGCGGCTCAGATAGTGGACGATCTCTGTGATTATTATCCGATTCTATTCAAAATTAGAACTTGAAGATTTTCATTTTGTCAAAATTCATAAATTCAAGATGACAGACGGATTTTGTAATTATGGTCCGATTGTATTCTAAATAGGTATGTGGGGGTTTTTGGAGTCGGAGATTATGAATTTATTGTCAAAATTCGTGAATTCAAGATGGCGGCTTCAAGATGGTGGACAAGTTTTGTGATTATGGACCGTTTCTATTCAAAATTGGTAGGTCAGGGTTTTTGGGGTTGTAGATTATGTAGATATTTCATCGATTTTCTGCCAAAATTCATAAATTGAAGTTGGCAGCTCCAGGATGGCGAACGAGTTAATCTTAAGATGGTCTCCTCATTGAAGAACTAGATAGCTCAGAACTTACAGGAAAAAGGCCTCATAATAACGATGTTTCAGCAAAAATGCATAGATTAAGTCGTACTTATCACAAAAAATATATAAAAAAACTTTTAAAAAGCAAACTTTTATTCAAATGCGCTAAAAAATAAAAAATAATTGCTTTGGATGTGTGACATAGGTTATTCCGTGAGTTATGAATTTAAAGGCTTGTCGCTTTTGTATTCAAACTGAAACCTTTGCGCGACAAGCTCGTGAATCTATAACTCACGGAATATCCTACGTCACACATCCAAAGCAATTATTTTTTACTTTTTAGAGCATTCGAATAAAGGCTTGCCTTTAAAAAAGTTTTTTTTTAATTTATTTCTCATAAGTAAAAATATAATTTTTCATCGAATTTCTATGTGTCAATATACTGTAACAAATTTCGGAATAATCATATTTGAAAACCTCATTTCTTTCCGGAATAGACTTCATTACGCCATTATCCAAGTTCTTGTACACGTTTCCGCAATAAAGAAACGACAAGTTCTGATAAGGTTGCCCGTGTTTCTTATACTTTTTTATTTTTCATTCTTTCCGATGTTGGCAAAGGATTTCGTCCGGATATTCTCGTTGCCTCTAAAGTTCGAACAAGTAAGCTGCCTGCTCACAATTCTCAAACTTGTTGGCTGGCTCCATTC
>JAFIRS010000387.1:712500-768907 GCA_018342105.1 Gonioctena quinquepunctata | reverse complement strand
GTGATGAAAATTACATTAGACAAACGAGTAAATTGAAATCACGAATCCCCTTCATAAAAGTGACTATAGACTCCAAAAACCTTGTGAATCTCTGATCTTAGTGAACCAAGATCAATAATAAATTTTTTCATGACAAAACAATTATTATCAAGCAAATAATTTGGCAGAAAAAACTTTTTTAGAAAAAAGTGACAATTTAATGACGTAAATATCACGATTAAGAGATCTGACATCACCAACTAATTAAAAATCAAAATCTATTAATTTCAAAATGAAGTTTTTTTTTTTAATAAATACCATACAGAAATCCCTTTTAAAAAACCTAACGAGAGAAAACATCAATTTACCCAAAAAAATGCAAATTTACCGGTGAAAATTTTTTTGAAGTCATAATGTCGATATATTTTTAACTTATATTCGTTGGTTTCCTATGTTACATGTTGGTTCATACCAATTTTATATCGATATTTTTAACCATTCCTGTTTTTTAGCCTTGATAAGGACAAAATAAATTGTCGAAAGCTTGGAAAAGTAAAGAAGAGTTTTTCTCTATATAAAACCAGACTGAATACCTGCTAATTCCTCAAAATAATATAAGTACAGTCGAGAAAATATTTCACTTCATATATATATATATATATATATATATATATATATATATATATATATATATATATATATATATATATATATATATATATATATATATTTATATATATATATATATATATATATATATATTGTTATGTTCGTATATTTTATTCTCAGTAAGTTATTCAAAATTTTGTGACATAACTAATCATATCAAAAAAAAGTCCGGCTATGATGCATCTACCATCTTTCTCTGTACACTTTACATCTTTTTCTTTTTATTTATCTTTTCACCTTTTTGTTGCTCAGTCGGTACGCCTATAGAGACATGATTCTTTCATTTTTTGGGAGGATTGCAGCGCGCCTTCTTTGTTTGATGCCAAATACCGTTTATGTTTGAAATATTGATTGTAATATGGTCAAATAATAAATAATGAGTCCAGAAAAAGATAGTTACTTGTTTTTTATTGAAAATATTGCTCAAAACCAACCTATTCTTGAGATATCAAACTTATTCTAATTATATATTCCAACCAATCAAAATTAAAAACATTCAGAAACTTGATCATGCGCACTAATGAACATATTCAGAAATAAATCTTTATAGGTTATAGTCCATCCAATATCAATTGCAGAAGCTGTTTCTATAGGGAGCAATTGAAAACTCACTTCGCTAACACGAGCGTATATGTGAAGAAACGGAACGAAAAATAATCTGTACCACTCGTAAACATTTTCCGTCGGCAAACTGTACATCAAAAAGAGCCTAGTCAACGTGGACCGAGGAGGGCTGTCAGTTGTACAACCGATTCGTCTGGACCAATCAAGTTCGAATAATGCTGGCAGGTGTGTCTCTATGATGGGAGGTCATAAATCACGCGTTATTTTGGTTTTAATAGCCTGAAAGATTAAAACCAGTAGCGTCTATGGTCTTGTGTGTGCGTCGAAATACGTTTTAGGATATAATAATAACCTACATCAAACAATGAAAGAAATTATTTTTCTTTCTCAATGTATTTGTATAAATAAAAATTGTCTTTAATTATTTTTCATTATTTATGAAGTATTTTTAAAATCTTAAAATATCTAAATAAAATTAGTTATCTCCGCCACTGCTGCTCACACGATTTCGCCGCAAGACTTTTTTATGCTTCTGCAATTGATATTGGGAGAACTATACACTCATGTCATTTGTGATGAATAGAAGAAGAAATTTGCCACTCAAAATTATGTATTATTGTAAATATACCAAAAACAACGTGGATGTTCGATGAATATTATCACTTTATTAAGTTTATAAAGTACCTGTTATGAGTTATGCTCTGCACTAACACAAATCCTGGGATGTTCTGTGAATAGTTCATGTGGATGTCTTGCAAATGTCCAGCTTCCTTCCTGCTGGTGGATTGAAATATTGGAAATCTAAACTCCAATTCCTGGTAAGTAGGTTCTGGATAGTTCATGGTTCCGATTTGATTCTGACCTGATTGCATGTATTAATGTTTCTCTTATACATTGGTTATTGGCATTTTCCCCACAGAATCGATGATAACATTTTCTAATATGCTTCCCTTTTTCATTTTTCATTTTTCTTCCCCTTGCTTTTTTTTGTTTCTCCCTGGTTACCATCACTTTTTTTGTTTTGTTATCTTATATCAATCTTAGATTAACTTCTAATTTGCAAACTTACTTTTAACTCTTCTTTCCTGTTCCCTGCCCCTAATTTTCTTCCCAAAATTATTTCCCCGTTCCCAAATTTCTTTCAAATATATAAAATTTTTAAATTAAAATATATATAATAATAAAATAAAATATACAGTGTGGACATTTGAGTGTGCAACATATGGGAATTTTAAAAATTAATTGCACAACCAAAATGAAAATATTACCGAAATTGTGCGAAAATTATATTAGATTCCCAAACATTTTTTTATATACACCCTAAACACTTTCATGAATCAATCAAATTCAAATGAATTTCTCATAACTCTGCCCAAATTCAAGGACATTTGTTAAATTAACTTGGATTTTTTATTTTTTAGGGAACACCAAACTTCATGTTTGTTGCAACGATATTGAACACAACATTAAAATTACGCAAACATTAATGATAATATGCATATTGAAAAACTCTAGTTTAAAGTACAAATGTTTCAATTTGAATGTTTATTATTGAAAAACTGTACAAATTGAATGACAAACATGTAATCCCACCATAATAATCGCGGATACCAATGGAAAAAAACAATTGAGGGTTGAAAGTGAACATTATGACAGTTATTTGGTATCATTAATTTTTCATTCTTAAATAATTATTGTTCGATTGATTTGTTGAAAATATGATCAGTATTGATTTGTTGAAAATATAAACAGGTTGTTCATAAAATCAGATGTGGAATCATCTGCGACTGAAAGATAAACTTAAGTCACTATCTTCCTTCGTCATTTTGATCGTGGATTTTTCAATTCACAAAAAAATCTTTCTATCAATATTCAATTGAGAATGTTTCCCTTTTCAACATGATCAGTATGTTCATAAAATCAGATGTGGAATCATCTGCGACTGATTTTATGAACATCCTGTTCATATTTCCACCAAATCAATCTATTATACCCAATGACAGGTTTTAATATAAAAAAACACAAATTTCAAAGTCTCCCCAAAAGAAATGATTCTAACTTTTTCCATCAATGCAAAGCGATATTGCTTCTTGAAAATGTGTTTCCCATTTCTTCCGGTGTTTCTGATGATCGTGGAAGCGTGAAATAGATTTTCGTCGACAAAAATATATTGAAGACCTAGTGAGTGCGATGCCTCTCTTGCGTCAATGATACGAATAATTTCTGCTGAGTATTCTCTTTTGGAAAACATTCTCCTTTGCCCCATTCATCTTTATGAGTTCTTAATTAAGACTGGAATAAAAAATCAAATAACTATCTGAATAAAAATGCAAATTATCAATTTCAGATATTTTTTTTTGTATTGACTTAGGGTCATTTCTTCAAAATATCTATCAGATGTAGTTCAATGTCCAGCGTGGCTTTAGCCGAGGAAGTAGTTGTTTTCTGTTAGACATTCACAAAAAATAACTTTATTTTTGAAAAAGGGAGGTTGAGAAAAGAGTATTTTTCATTCATTCATGATGGCAAATAGCCGAAAGCGCTCAGCTTAACCAAGCTTTGTAATTAAATTAAAAAATTATACACTGAAAAATACTTCTTTCTCAACCTCCCTTTTGAAACAAGAGTGTGTACACTTCGCTAGTCTCAAACTCTTGAACTTTATTTTTATCGTGGATCTTTCAATTCGCAGAAAAATATTTCTATTCAATATTCAATTGAGAATGTTTCCCTTTTCAATTATTGTTCGGTTATTTAGTTTATTTGATCTGAACTGCCTCCTCCAAGTCAGTTAACGTTATCCGAGAAGGCATAATTATTTTCAATATGTGGAGCTAACTATAAATCAGTGCGTGAAGCAGCAGATATTTTCAATGAACGACAACCAGACAAACAAGTTAATTTAACTGCAAGTAGAATTTTATTTAATTTGAAACAGACAGGGTCTTTAGACTGTAAATATAAGAATGAAAGTACCAAAACTGTATGTTCTGAAGAAAATCAATTGGAAGTACTTCGGGCAGTTGTTGAAAACCCTAGAAAATCCACACAAGGAATTTCTGCTTAGGCCAAAGTTTGTTCGTACGATTCAATAACGGGACTATGCATGTGGATTCAAGGACAAATAGAAGATCAACGTGATTTCCATAGATACATTCGTTTTGAGGATGAATCCACGTTCACAACAAATGGCGTTGTATGTTCCCAAAATTGTAGGTGGTGGTCGGGCAAAATTCCCAATTTTTTTATTGCCAATAATAAAAGTATCAACACTAAACAAACGTGTGCTGCAGTATTATTAACGACAAATTAATAGGGTCGTGTTTTTTTCGCCGAAACCTAAATGGTGATGCCTATTTACAGTTTTTGGAAAACGAACTGATAGATTTTTTGGATAGTATGAGTTTACAAGAACGAAATAAATTATGGTTTGTACATGATGGATGTTCCGCTCATTCTGCTGGAATTGTTTCTGAATGGTTAAATTGGGAATTTGGTGATACATGGTCAGAACGAAATACCGATCCACAGTGGCCTTCTCGTTCACCAGATCTCACCCAGTAGAATTTTTTATTGGGAAATTCAAAGCAACATGTATACAAGGACCGACCATTCAATAATGTTGAGTAGCTTGTAAATTCGATGAGATTTCATTGTTTTGTTAATATTAACTGATAATAGTGAGAATGTTCACTTTTATCCCCCATTTGTGTTTTTCAGTGGGTATCCGCGATTAATTTGGGATTTCTTGTTTGTTGATTAATTTGTACAGTTTTCTAATGAATATTATGAATAAAAAAATTCACTTTAAATTAGAGTTTTTAATAGGCATATTATCATTACTTCTGTTTCACCTTGTTGAAAGTAATGTTTGCAAAATTTTAAAATTGCAAAAAACATGAAGTTCTGGATTTCCTTAAAAATTACAAATTTGAGTTACTTTTTTACAAATCTGCTTGAATTTGAACAAAGTTATGCGAAATTGACTTGATTTTGAATAATTCATTAAAGTGTTTGGGGTAAATATAAAAAAAAAAATTTTTGGGAAATTATTAATGTTTGAAAAAAAAACTCTCGAGAGGCCATGTTTTGGTATTCACAAATCATTTTCAATTCTAAACATTTTATCTCAATAACAGTTTGCTGAATTTAATGAAATAAGAGTACTTTACTCTTGTACAATTATTATAATTTTTGACCTACCCTGTAGGCTGTTTGTCTTGCAGAAATTCCAAGTGCATCTGATATGATTATCGCATATGCACCAACTTTCCGCATTATTTGTATTTTGGTTGTGCAATTAATTTTAAACTTTCCATATGTTGTACACTCAAATGACCACACTGTTCATCAAATCATTGACTCATACTGGGGCATACTCTCAATATGTCTATATCATATATTCTTGCTTGATCTGAAGAATCTTGGGAGGTCTTTTATATAAAACAGGGAAAACTGCCCTCCTTATTTTTTTGAGTGAGTACTGCATAGTTTCACAGGCATGTATTGCATCTTATTAATGACATGGAATTTGGAGTACCTACTGAATTATAGGTTCGAATAATGTTGCACGAAAACACAGTGATGAATTTCTATACCTTTTGGTATTTAAATTATACAGTGCTCTCGTATTAGGTCTTCCCTGCTAATAATTTTTTGTATTTATATCTTTCAACCAGATTTCGGACACATATTCTCGTTATAGACCATAATAGGCGAGATCACAAACTCAGAAATTTGCTTTATATGTGCTTGAAGTTGAAATATAGTGATAAAATATTGAGTATGCAAAGTTTTTCCTAGAAGATATTGTGCAATATTCGAATAAACGCTGCTCAAAACCCCTCAAATTCAGTGAGACATTCAAATCTAAATAAGTCCATCGATTTGGCATTTTCCCGTGTTGCCAGTGTCACTATTTTGGGGAAAAACTGAGGAAATATTATGCTGTTTCATCCTATGAATAAAACAGAACTTGTATCAGCATGTGTTATATTGAAATGGAGACTTCGTATTCGATAGCTGTTCTTGATTCAGTTATTCTTGAATAAATGTTTGTATACCAAGTGCTATGACATAATTTTTTTGGCCTGCTCACATTGTAAAGAAATATTTTGAATAACGCTTGCAACGCTGCAATTCATTGTACTGTCGGCGATCGGCGAGTTGCCAGTGTCACTATTTTGAGAAACTTCTGAGGAAATGTTATTCTGTTTCATCCTATGAATGGAACAGAACTTGTGTCAGCATGTGTTATTTGGTAGCTGTTCTTGATTTAGTTATTCTTGAATAATATGTTTGTATACTGAGTGCTATATCATTATTTTTTCGGCCTGCTCAAATTGTCAAGAAATATTATGAAACAAGTGGCAACTATGAAATTATCTTACGCCTTCGGCGGATCTGTACTTGTTACGTCACATCCTGACGCGGTTTCCGTAGTGTTCGAAGAGGAACATTGCTTTGGTATTTTTCTTGGAAAAACTACTTCGAAACAAAAAGTGAAAAAAAATCCAACCACTTTTCTCATCGTTCTGGAAATCGTGGTATTTTTCCCAGAAATCAGTGATCTCGCCTATTACTACTTTTTCCAAAGGTGCTTCTTCAGGATGTCGTCTGCACAAGCGTGTGTTGAATAGGGGGTGGATCATGTGACATCTCATTTGAAAGATATTTTGATTCTGTACCCAACAATGTGTCTTATTCTAATTTTTGGCTAGCGTTAAGGGAGATAAAGGAATCGACGAAGACAAATAATATAAAAAATTCATTCACATATCCGATGGAGTGATAAAAAATACTTGCAATTGTATGATTGACGATTTCAACAAATTCAAGACTTCTTCAGTTCCTTTATCACTCAACCCAACTATCATTCATCAATTCTATATCTATTTCATCTGCTCTAATTACAGATTCTTGTGGTTTATGTAAACGTTCCGTAGTATGGTAGTAACCCCTGCATGGGTATGTTCTCTTTTTCAGGATGGTATTCTTTCTTTGCAGTTTGAAAAACTCCATGAAAATGGGATTGATGGTGGAACAACTGTGCATCTACCGAAACTACTATTGCATCTTCACCTGGCATGAGTTTTGGTTCAAATGATATTCTGTAGGCTTTTCTATAACTACTCGCATGTTTTGGAATCGTACTCGTTATTATTTAACACTTTCGAGTCCTGTGTAAGTGTAACGTTTGCATTTGTCCAAACGTTGAATTCCACATTATTATGGAATAACAGTCATATACGTCATTTCACTTCAGATTGGTAAGGGTAAATGGGGTTTGAAAGTCTGTATAGTTCTCAACTTTGGGTCATAAAAATTGGTATTTGACAATTAGAAGAAATATGTGTTTTAGAGTTTTCATAAATTCAACCACCAAAGGGGTGAAATGGGAGTGAAAGTTTGTAATGGGTGTTCCGTTAGTTTTCAAATTAGGGTAATAAAAATCAGTATTTCAGGTCCTTGTAAGGGAAAAAGAAATACAGATTTCAGTGTTTTCATAAATGCAACCCTTAGGGGGGTGAAAGATTTTGTAAGGATTTCGTTAGTTTGGAAGTTAAGGTCATAAGAATTGGTATTTGAGGTCTTTGTTACAAATAAAGAAATACGTGTTTCAGAATTTCTAGAAATTCCGTCCCCAAAGTGGTGAGTGAATTTGTGATAGTCGTCAAAAAAAAACAAGTTCAATGCGGACGAAGTCGCTGGTACCAGCTAGTTATAGTACCTATATAACATATTATAGTTGAAGTGAGGTGGATAAATAAGTATTTTGAAAGTAATCCAAATCAAGTAGGTAGCAATCAGTAGATTTTAGCCGCTTGAAATTGAAAAATAAAAACTTTTTAACAAAAAAATAAAACCGACAAAAAAAGTAGAAAAAAATAAACCTTTTTGGTCCTGAGGTAGTTGTCGTGCTACAACCAGTGTCAAAAGTTAAGCTCGATTGTAGCGTGACGCGATACATGTTCAAACGCTGATTTGGAGGAAACATTTTTCAAGGGAACTGTACACTCAGAAACGCAACCAGCATGCGTGATACAGCAAATAAGCCATGACTGGACTGTTGGCAACGTCGCAATCCAACGATTGCTCGCATTTAGTTTTTATCTCTTATGAACCAGCAATCAGCTATGGATCGATTTTGTGCAAAAAAATGGTAGGTTTGCTAAAAAGAAAAAGTTGAAAAAAGGAAAAATAAATTGTCTGAACTGTGTAAGGCTCGAAATACGAACAAAAACAGTCTAACGAAAATGATGTGTCTGAAGAAAATCGCATTGTTAATCTCAAAGAACTTGGGAAAATTTTGAAGTGTCGGTATTGCCACCAAGTTTTGAGTTTGGAGAATGTGCTGGAAGAAAAATATTTACGACTTGCATCAATTTTAAGTATCCGTTGTGATAGGTGCGAAATCCACGAAGCGATGTATGATGTACAAATTTTGCAAAATTTAGTTCGTTTCATTGGTAAAGAGTCAGAATTATCAACATGTATGAAATCATATAAAGAATGTATCTCAGAGCGACATGAGAACGAGAGAGTATCTTGTAATTCACCTAATTTAAGTGCTCGTATGTTATATTTTGATATAACATACGATTTTCTGAATCAAATGTATCACTATGAAGGAGAAGAAGCTGTGATTGATATCCCAACTGAAAAATTGGAGATTGAAAAACCTAGAGTTAGTACAAATATGAAAGCATTAACTAAAATCTTTTATGGTTTGAAACTTAATGTTAAGTCAATCATCTGATTATTTGGTATAATAGTTGAAAATGAATAATATCACATTCATTGTTGTTTATATTTTCTGTAGATTTATATGTTATATTTTATTAGCATGTAGAAATCTGAATAATTTTTGTTTATGTTCACAATTATTATTCATAAATGTGTGCAATCCAAAACACAGTTCAATTCAAAACAGAAAGACCCTCGCGCTCTCGCTTATTTGAATCACGAGAGCTCGCTTGAAGCGTTGCCACGATTCTCAGCCTTCCCCTTCTTGCACTTCCTCAAACGCAATAATTTAGGAACTTCTTATGGCAATAACTAAATAACTGTATGGCTACGCGAGTTTAATTTCTTCTATAAAATTTGTTACTTACCTTCTAATAATATACTAGTTTTTCAAAAAGATCTGAATGGAGAGTTTTTAGTTATGCCTTAAAATGTGGTGTCTGCGGTAGCTCCCTATAGGGGTTACGTGTTGAACGTTGCAACTTTGAAGTCTCATATCTCGCTTTTGGTGTGGTGAATAATTTAATAAGATACAGGTAATAATGTTTAAAGTGGTTTGAATTGGAATTGGAAGTGGATTCCACGACAACTACCTTAATAACTGAGCTCCAAACAAACAATCAACGAATTTGAATTACTTTAAAGAAATTATCGAAACAAAATAACATCCCTCCGCCCGATCACTCGCAAAGACATGTGTGCCCGTTTTGGTAGCTGTCTCGCTGATATCGACTTGCAGAACGCTCGGCAATTTCCGGCGAAGGGACACGCCGTCACCACTCACACCGCTGCCACCATTTTACGCTTTACGTAATCAATTTGCGTGTGTGTTTGCTTGGCGCCGACTGAAAATTAGTTACATACATTAGTTTTGGAGATTAGTTATTAAAACTAAAAAGGTTCATTTTATTTTTTGCTTTTCAGTTTCTTTTTTCGTCGGTTTTATTTTTTGTTGAGAAGTTTTTATCCAAACTCGAGTCTCCACCTGAGGACTTATATTTAGATAATTTTGAATATCCAGACGTATTTATGTCTGACGAAAATCAATTAGTTATTCATTTGAGGTTATTAGCAAAATAGTTCATTATGGAAATGGGTCTTAATAAGAATAATCCTTGTCAAAAGTTATAGTTATTCAAATAATACAAACCTGAACTTGGAGGTACTATGACAAGAAAGTGAAATTCAATTCAAAAACATTACACAAAAAAACACACGTAAATAATTTCCTCGGGTAGCAGTTCTACTGAAGTGAATACTGAAGACATGTTTAGAGTTGTTGGTTTTGGGTAGTTTATTGTGCATAGGACAATGCAATACATGAAAGTCATGAAAACAGAGGTATTAACGAAATTTTATTTTTTGATTGAATGCCAACTTTAGAGCTCCTTTGTCCCAGTGTGCGGTCAGCGGAATCAACCTCACTGAACAAAGTTTTTAGTTGTGGAATATGTCGTTTTAAACAATGTTGAAGGAAAATATTTCCCAATTGATGATTTTTTCGAGATATGGATGGAAGAATTTTGATCGCCATCATCATCGTTCTATGGGTTACACAAGAGTCCAAGAATCCTTTATCACAACAATTCAGAACGAGATTTTCCGGAATGTACATTTCCAACGGTTTTTTCACTACATAACCGTTCAGTGATTTGTGTACGTCGCTGGATCAAGAGTGAAGTTAAACCCTGCCTAAAGAGACTATTAAATAAACAGTTTTATTCTCAGCTTGGGGTTGAGTTTCTTAATTCTTCCGTTTCAGCTGACTCGAAAAGTTTTGTATACTCACTTAGACAGGATTTTGTTGACAGATAGAAGTCTGGTGGATGTAGGAAGGATTAATTCAAGTGCCGAGTTGGCGTTGGCTGAACGGTGCAAAGGCAGGGAGAGTAATATAACCCGAGGGGGTGATACTTCTACAAGTTTTGCTTAGTCCATTGATCACATGTTTTGATTTAATCCTGCAGGAGTTCTTTCAGTATTCCGCATTCGAAATTTTTACCTGGATCTGATTTAGCTCTGAAACTTCGTTCCACAAATTAAAGCTTGCAACTGAAATTTCAACTCATATTCATCCAATTGTAACGAAATTTGGCATGTATAATAAATTTTGTTTCACTTAATGGAAATTTCGAAATCAAGGCTTCAAAATACGAGTTTTTCAATTGATATTTGTGGGGTTGGAGGCGCAAATAACCAATCTTTGGGAAATTATGCTTTTGAGATGACTGGTGACGTTCATTTATTAACCGACGAAACCAAAAACAAGGGGGTTCTCTATTCGACGCGTATATTTTTTTTTGTATTCAAATACCTACACTAATAAAGAAGTATAGCTGATAATTTGACTTTGCAGGAGAACATTGAAATAGTAAGACTTCGTGGTAACAACGACAGATCCGAAAGGGAAGTATGTAGAATTTTCAATAACATGCATCCGGAGCGTCGAAATATTAGCACAGCTACAGTTGGCCGAATAAACTAAATTTTCAATCAGTATGGAGCTGTTTGTAAACATATTCTGAAGAATAGTAATATCGTACAAAGACAGAGACGAAATAAGTCTGAACGAATTCGAAATTATTTTAATAATAATCCGAAAACAAGTGTGAGAATTGCAAGTTTGGACATTAACTTACTGCGTGAAACAATAAGGAGATATTTTAGGAAATATAATAAGATGAAGCCCTTTAAACCAAAGTTTCTTCGCATCTTATAAGAAGGCGATAATGAAAAGAGGATGGAGTATAGTTTATGGGCTCAAGGGGACTATCTAAATAACAGTAATTTTCTGAAAAAAATTTTGTTCAGTGACGAGGCAACATTCACAACCAATGGAACAGTTAATTCTCAAAATACAAGGTACTGGACGGAAGAAAATCCACATTGGATAATAAATTGCAGAATACAGTATTCACAAAAAATAAATGTTTGGTGTGGAATATCACATACCCAAATAATTTGCCCCTTTTTTTTTAAGCAATTTGATTGGTCAATATTTTTTAAATTTTTTGAAAAACGAATTTTTCAACGCTATGGATGAACTTCCACTGGCAGAAGAGGCTCATCTTATATTTCAATCAGATGGCTGTTCTATCCACAATAGCAGGATTGTGAGAGATTGATTGGAAGAAAATTTCCCTAATCGGTGGATAGGACGAAGTAGTGCATTGATCGAGTTTCCCCCCAGATCACCAGACTTGACTTTATCGGGTTTTTTTTTATGGGGCTTCGTTGAAGAAAAAGTTACAGGCTTGCAGAGATATCACCCCAAACCAATTAACGAATGTTATGGTTAACATTAGAAAACGATACGATAAATGTTTCGAATTAAATAGCGATTTGGTTGAACAGTCCGAAATTTAATGTGTAGGCACTGTCATGTCAATACATTCTTTTGTAGTGGTTCATTTATGTTATTAATTTTGGTAATTATATTATTGGATGTAAAGATGTGCATTTCTATTCTTTGACAACAAACTGCAGTGTTCTAAGAGCCATAACATATCCCACATAGAGTTGTTATGTTCTGAAGGAGTATTTTAAACCATATTATTCACAAAATTGTGATTTATATGACAACTATTTGAATTATTTCGATATCGATATGAATATTTTACTTATGCTATATTTCTGTTAAAAAAAAATAACGTGAAATTTTGGTCACACCCATTTGAAAGCATCACGACGCCACTGGATCGTCAAATTTCATTTAAAAAAATTGTTAGTATGTTTTTTGGATTTTTTACCTTGAAAAAAATTCGAAGTAGGCCGTGAAATTTTTCTTTTATTTCGAATTTATGGCATTCAACTAGAACCATTGATGCTCTATCTTCTGAAAACAAAAACTTCTGAATCGGATGATAAATAACAGCTTTAGAGAGGTGGCTCGCTTTCAAATGGGTCACTCATATATATATATATATATATATATATATATATATATATATATATATATATATATATATATATATTATATATATATATATTATATATATATATATATATTTAACTCTTAAATATAAGGATGTGCAGCAAAAAATAGAATGTACTCCTTAAAGTTTGTCCAAGCTTTTGGGATGATTTATTTCCATCTTCAGGGATACTGCAATTATGAAAATTACAATAGTTTTGTCCTCAGGACTATAATGTATTCTTCAACTCACAGCTTTGTTGAGGTTAGTTTCTGAGTTTTTCATAAATCTTCTTCATGTGAGGTAAGGTGAACTGAACTAGATGAAAACACATTACAATTTTGCGGTGATTAATAAAATAAATATAATATATGGTACAGAACCATGTGTTATGTCTTGGAAGAAACTCAATAGGTTATAAATTGGGAGAAACTTGTATTCTATTCTATTATATTTTATGTCATGGATCAGCTATACTCCAGAACTCCCCCTCTTATGTAATCATAAAATTGATTACATAATCATCAGGGCTTTGTCCTCTGAACACAGTAGTGTTGATCGAGGCACTTCTGTGTTCTGACATGCTCTTTACTTCACTCACAGTTACTGTTGAAGCAATGCATGTTCTTTGAAACGGCAGACACCACACACATAACTCACTATTATATCAAACGGCGGACATTCAAACACATAAATCACAATTTTTGCAATGCACGTTATATTAAACGGCGGACTATTTCAACGTTAATTGACTCCTGTCTCCCTTATGTCATCCACGTGCCATCATTGAGAACAGGTCTCCACCTACGTCTACTTTCTGCCACCTCAGAACCGGAAGTGTATGTGGGAGACTTATTTAACTTGACAGCAGGTGGTACTAACCTGAGGTACTACCAACTGTTGTGAGAGGGTGTTTCCAACAATTAATCTGAGAGGTTTTTGGTAATTTTGATTGTTGGTACCAACTTAAGGTTTGTCCAGTTGTTCGCTGCCTGACGATTTATCAATAACTTGAATCGAGATAAGTTTGGTGTGAAGAAAATTGAGTACGGAATTTTCTTCATCGAGTGCTAATAAAAAAGAATAAATTTTGCCCAGGTGTTTGACATAATTTTTTTTTATTATGTAATTATTTTTCAGTGATATGAAGATGAAAATAAAACATTCCGAAAGCTTGGACAAACTATGGAGAGTACACTTTTTCTTTTGCTGCATACCCCAATATCGAGGAGTTTATATATTCATATATGTATATATTGTTATGAAATTGAATATGGGTTATAGATAAAAAGAATATAAATTTGATATAATGATATTAATACATCACATATGGATAACTGCTATGATTGTTTTTACAATTTCTCTGTGTTCTTAGAATCTCTGAAACCTTTGGCCATCTCATAGTCAACGCAGAAGATTCAAGAGTTCAGCGGTGGAGCTTTTCTAGTATCATCAGTATTTTTTCAACAATCTTTTCCATCTGCACAATCTGTAGAAGTATAGAAATCAAAACTCACAAATAAAATCTTAGAATTCAAATAGCCAAAAATACTCTACAAGCTAGAACATCCTGTATGCTAATCTTGAATCACAGGGTAACATGACAGTGACATGTCAAACTATTTTTCATGGAAAATCATAAAAATATGTTTGAGAACAGAAAATTGTTAGGTAAGAATTTTCAACAACTCTGTATGAATAATAGTTATAGTTATAGAAATATAATTTGTATCTAAAATAAGTATCATAGTTCAGAATGAGAAAAGGTGTTTCCAAAAAGAGTTTAAAAACTGAAAATTAGTGCCTGAAAACCAAAAGTGATGGTTGCTACGGAATAAGGAAAATAGAAGGGTCGAAAACAAGAAATTTTGGAGAAGCCGTGATGAAAATTTGATCACCAAAAATCAACGAAAACACAATAACAACATAAGTATATCTGCTATTAGACAAGTTAAATCGAATCAAGAAACCACCAGGCTTGGAATCGACCAAGAAAACCACTTACATCCAAATCACATGAGATTTCCTATGCATGACGCAACCAACAGCAAGGGTGGGGGGGTCAGCGGCTATTTACGGTTAATTCACCGTATTGAACTTTCTTTCTGAATGATTCTCATAATCTTAGTATAACCTACAAACATTCATTTGCCAGTCCATTGATTACGCATGAGCAACTTATTTGACATTTTCGATTCCATTGGCTGAATATTATTTACAAATAAAGTAGATATCGCAGGCATATGTAATTTAAGGATTCTATTGAATAAAAGAACAATCATTTGATTATTTTCTGGACTCATTATTAACTTTTTGATCACATTACAAGCTACATTTCCATAAAACAGTATATTGACTTCAAGAAAAACAACTAGATGGCGCAACTGCATTCCTCCTGAGTAAGAGATGATCATGTCTCCATAGGCGTACCGACCAAGCTGGGAAAAGGTAAATAAAGAAAGGTAAATGGTATATTAAAAAATGGTGAGAATATCATAGCCATAGTTTATTGTTGTAATGAGTATTTGAAAAGCACAAAAAATTATAATACAAAAAAAAAATTATCATACATAACAAATAAAATACAATACAATCATAATAAAACATCATTATAACAAAATGTCTCCCAACGCGGAGCGAATATATTAATTAGGAGCGAATATATCAATTAGAGCAAATAATAATTAGAAGCCAGTATACTAACTAATTTTGGAAATTTAAAATTTTATAAAAATTCATAAGAAAAATATTTGTTTAAATCAGATTTGACATTTCAGAATTTTCAAATTGGAATGATGAAAAAAAAAGTTATAAAGTTGTATAAGTGTAGAGAAAATGAATTAGAGAGATGGAAAAAAAGTTGGTGTGGAAGAAGGTGCAGAAGGTAAAGAAAGGGGCAATCAGGAGAAATGAAAGAGTAGTAATGTGAGAGGGAGTGAAACAGAAAGTGAGAGAACAGAAATGGAGAGTCAGTTTCAAAAATTGATGGAATTGATGGGAAGTATGCAAGCTGGATTGAAAGAAAATATAGAAGGTGTGAAAGAAAATATAGAGGGTGTGGAAGAAAATATAGAAGGTATGATAGAAAATGTGGAACGAATGGAAAGTAGAGTACAATTGAAATCAGAAGAAGGTAAAAAGGAATTTTTAAATATGAACAAACAATTAGAAAAAAGAATGGATCAAAATAATAGGGAATTTTATGGATCAATTACACAAGGAATAGCTGTTATTAACGAAATGACAAACGAATACAAGATATAAGAATAGAAAATAAATAAATAATAAAAAAGTTGGAACACAACAAAAGGACAAAAAATGAAAAAAATTTATAAGAAAAAATATATAAATAAATAAAATGAAGAAAAATTTCAAATTTTAGAAGAAAAAATAAAATTATTAGAGCAGAGGAGATTTGATAGTAATTCAGAAACTAGTATAATTAGTACTTGTCAAGGGGTGCAAATAAATAACAAATTTAAAAAATAAATATTTCATTGAAATAAAGAATAAAACAAGAAATATAAGTTCAATAAAAGAGCTTGTTAAAAGAAATTATAAGGCAATATTCAATGAATCAACCCTGTATTTGGTTCAATAGTCAGGAGAAAAATATCAATAATTTTCATGATTTTGAAAATTTATTCATAAAACAACTCATTGTCAGAGACAAATTACAATTCCGCAAGTTTAATGAAAAAGGAAATATAAATTATGCCATACAACTGTTTGCCATGTCGCAATATCTTAATCCTGTTATGAGGAAAGAGGAAATACTAGGCAATATCAGTGGACATTTCAAACAGGAAATTTTCGAAATAATAAATATGCATGAAATCAAGACCATGGATAGATTGAGGGAATATTTATTAAGGCTAGAAATAACTTTATCTTATAGATGTTGGGAAAATAACAACCAACATAGGAATGTACATAGTAATTATAGGGATCAAAAAAATAACAATTAAAATAATAGGTACATGAATTACCGAAGTATCAATAGAAATATACCAAATGAAAACAATTACCAAAATAATAGGTATAATAATAATTATTATTATCATCAAAATAGGAATAGAAATTATAATATGTACAATAATCGAAATGGCAATCAAAGAAATTTTATAAACCAATATGCAAACAATAACTATGACAATAATTATAATAATAATAGAAATAATTATCAGAACAACAAAATCTATATAATGGGCAAAGACAGATTCATAATAGGCAAGGTCAAAAAAATCCATGTATAAACAATCAGGAATCGAATGAACAAACAACAAATGTTCATTACATTAAGGTGTAATAGTCCAGAAAATTTGCATGAAAGTGAAAGACAAACTAGTATACCTGTGGAAAATAATCAGGTAAACACACCAAATACGAGCACATCTGAGCAACAAATTTTTTATTAGAACAACCATATGTGAAGCTGGATGGACCAAATTATGAATACCCCATATAATTTATAATGGTTAATGAAGATACAGGGAATAACAATTAATAGGTTCGATAATATAAACAGGTAATATAGGGAACAAAAAAGTTAAGATTTTAATAAACACTGGTTCAGAAGCATCTTTAATAAAAGAAAATAGTCTAGAAAATATTTTTAAAATTAAAAATACAATGGTAAAAATGCCTTAAACAAATTTGATAGATATCAATGGGAAAAAATTAGCGGAAACAAATCAATACATGAATTTAAATTTGAAGATAGATAATAAAAATATTGAATTACAATAACTGCTAGTCAAAGACATGGTATTTGATGTAATTATAGGTACAGATCAATTAGAAAAAGTAAAAGCTAAAATAGATCATGAAAGAAAAGGTATAGAAACGGATAATAAATGATTCGAATTTTTATAAGAGGAGAAAACAGCTACTTTCCTGGATAATACCACACAGAATGTTGAATGATACCTGCTCGATATCCATGCAATAATTCATATAAATACATATTGAATTGCAAATGTTTCTTTCTAAAAGAAATTATTGTGTTTAGTTTGAATCAGTCTCGCTTAACACCTATAGACCGGTTTCGGGCTGTTGGCCCTCATCAGTGGCTTTCCTCTGTATTTCATATGGTAGTCAGCCGAGTAGCCACTCCTATTTCAACTTCATTCGGAATAGGTTGTTATTGAGTTTCTGGGGTGTTTCTTTCTGTCACCAGGTGCCGTTTCGCAGGTGAATCAAAATTCACCTTGTTACATTTACCCATTGTTGACTAAGCATGGTTGTGTCGATGTTTAATACAGTCTGACTTCGGCCGGAGATTTTCGGGTCTTTGGCTGGGACTGCCCTATACTGATGATGCCCAACAGCCCGAAACCGGTCTATAGATGTCAGGCGAGACTGATTCAAAGTTAACACAATCATGTCTTTTAGAAAGAAACATTTGCAATTCAATATTCATTTATATGAATTATTGCATGGATGTGAGCAGATATCATTCAACATTCTGTGTGGTATTAGCCAGGAGAGTAGTTATTTTTTGCTCTTCATCTACCAACCTTTAGCTTAAGTTATATTGAACTATCATGGAGAAGGCTTTGGGAATTTGTATTCTTTGTTAAAAACGATTGGAAAGAATTACAGAAATTCAGGAAATATTAATTTACAGGGTAATGCGCAAAAATAAAATACATTTTGAATTAACGTGTATATCTTTCATGAATTATGTTGTTGTCATAATGACTCAATATCAACTACTGAATTACATGAAACAAATACAAGAGTTCTCTCAACAATAACTCTCAGTGCAGACCAAATTTTCGACCTACCTTTTCAATTTTTTTAAATTTATCATTGTCATAAATCAACCCAAAGCAAATTCAGCCAGATATTAATGTTGCTATATTCCTACTGTGAATTAATAATTGACATCAACCTTCCGTTTTTGTAATTTTTGAATAATATATTTTTTCATAAAAGACATATTTGATATAGTGTTAAATTAAAAAAATCTAATTTTTTTGAAACTGAAAACTTCATTCGTTTCAAAAATTGCCATTTTACAATCCTGTAAGTAGAGAAGTAGTTATAGGGGATTGAGTTGTGAACATGGACGCTATTGTCTAGGAAAAATTCAAAAAATTTCGCCGGAGCCCATTTTTCCACAGGCCGGCCTTGTCTTTATCAGTAACGTACTGTTTGAGAAATGATTTGCCTAAAATATTTCACAACAAAAATTATGAATGATAATATATATTATTAATGAAGCCTTCCCAAATTACAATGATAACAGTTTCCCTAGAATCCAAGTCAGCAGTGTCAGCGAAATATAATATTTCATTTCAAGTTGCATTGCTGACGCCCTGGCCAGAAGGTATAAGGAGACCCTGGTCTCACGATACTATTATTCATTTATATTTCATTCAGTAATAGTGGTGGTAGAAAAGTCTTTATATTTTCCCAAATAAAAATACTATTCTTCAACTGGTGTGGTTGGGATGAGGATCAATGTTATTGAACAAAAACTATTGCTTTCTCGCCAAAGTTTCGAACTTTAATAAATTCATCTTCAGGGCTCTGTAACAATGAGTTTTGCTTTACAATTTTTTTTGATAAAAGTTGAATATAGTAGAATAATAGAGAAATATAATGAGTAGAATGCCCACGAAATATAGGGGTTTAAATTACACTCTCTTGGTGAATAATTTGAATCATTTCGCTGATAAGTTTTTTAGACGAAGAGGATTTTTGATCAAGTATTCTAGGATTAATAAAATCGAAAGAATTACCATTTTTTGTAGTGTGTTCAACTAAGGCTGTAGAATTATTTATAACCTTATTTATTTACAGCCTTAGTTGAACACACTAGAGAAAATGGCCATTCTTTCGATTTCTTTAATCCTACCATCCTTGTTCAAAAATCGTCTTTGTTCAAAAGAAATTTTTCACCAAAATAGTGTGAATACCAAAAGAGATATAGAAGGATTAAACACGGCATATTTCAACCTGATATGTCAGCTACCGAAATGATTCGTTATCATTATAGGTTTTTTGACCACCACTGATTTGTTTTGTATTTTTTCCAAAAACATAACAAAAATCTCATATATTCACAGCCACTCTCGGAATTTTAACTCAGTTTCATTTGTCGCGAGCTAAATATGGAATCTGTTGTGCCGTAAATGTTCGTTATTCACGTATCCAGAATGTCTGTTTTTAATTTATTATTGTTTTACTGTGTCCACTCGAAGAAACTGATTTTGGTGAGTCTTCTCATATTTTATAATTGAAAATATTTTCATATTTTAAACCCCTGGAAATGTTTTAATATTTTGTAGGCATTTTTCTCATTATATTTTTTCATTTTCATTTTACCATATTCAACTTTTATCAAAAAGAATTGTAAAGCAAAATTCATTGTTACAAAGCCATGATTCCTGAATTCATCAAAGTTCGAAACGTTGGCGAGAAAGCAATAGTTTTTCTTCAATAACATTGATCCCAGTCCCAACCCAGCCAGTTGAAGAACATATATGTGGATCACCAAACTTACTATAAATTAAAAATAATATTGTTTTGAAGTTAGGTACCATTTCAAATAAGTAAAAATCAAAGATACGAAGATAACACACTCATTGTATGATATTCGGGAATCACTCCTGTTACTTTCAATTAGTGTTTACTTTCGATTAGATTTCTTTATTTTTTCAAGTTCATCAGAATTTGATGCATTATTCCTTCAGCTCCAGTCTGTTTCCGTAGGGCATATATGTTTGGTTCCTAGTAAAAACAATATGTGGGAATAGTATCATTTCCATCCAACAATATACAGGATAATTCTCATTCTCATCCAGTACGCCATATGTGCCCAAGTTCGTTTTAAGAATAAAGAAGCGCTTGTTTTCCTATCCTCGCCCCTCTGCCTTGCAAATCGTATTACAATCATAAGCATAATTTTGCCTAGCAAGGGACACATAACTCATATAGATCTACATAATGTGTATATTTTCATGGAACTGGCGATAACATCAACGGTAGTATAGAACAGCAAACACGTTTTATATTTTACGTTACACTTCCTTTTTCAAGGGTTATTTATTTATTTCGTGCCTAACTGTGGAATGTTGGAATAACAGTAGTACAGCCAACACTTCAGGACCTTTTTTGCTGGAAAATAAATCGGATCTGAACACACAAGGTTTAACAAAACAGATTAATAAAATAAGCATTTCATTAAAACTGAGTAGGTTATCCCAGTTCTCCACAAATACCTCCGAGATTTGAATATTCAGCTATGATTATAACTTTTTTGTTCAGCGAAGATAGAGCTACTGAATGTTACAAACCGTGTTGCTACACCAGCGCTGTCGTGGAAAAACGACTGAAAAATTATTCAGAATGGCTGTTTCCACGGTACTGGATATGTAAATGAATGAACAATTGAAACAGAATAATAATGTTTGGAAAGGCATTCGTTAATTTTGACGATAGCATGCCTTGCAAATTGCAATTGATTCATTTTGGATAATAATTCATTATCAAATTAGTTTATTGCTCAAGACATCAATAACCACCAAAATACTTCCTGGATTTCTTCATTTGCTTTGTTATTGTTGCGGATGTGAGATTCGTGGCCATCAGAATTCGTAACTCATTATCGTCTATCTACTGACACTTCACAAAAACAACCAAATAATTTAGTTTGATAATTATTAAGTAAATCAATCACAGTTCACTACTTACTGAAATATCGCGCAGGAGACTATATTTGAATCTTGATTCAAACTATACTGTATGTGCTGATTGGGATGTTTCTTATATGGAGATCATAAGTGCCCAGAACCTTCTAACGGTAATTTTCTCGACAAGCTTCGGAAAACATTGGTTGTTCTCTGTCTGCTTCGGAGATTCCATCGTGATGTCAGCGGTCATGCGATAAACACGCAGTGGCCTGATGTACTCGTTTTAGGAACTGCCCTTCTCCTCATCTAATTTGGATCATCCCGATCAAAAGCAATCGTTTCACATTGATGCGGCTCCAGATGAACGACTTTCATTGTAGTCCAAGGCTGGGATTCTGTAAACCACGTCGTTGATCCTATTCTTCACCTCGCATGGTTTTTCTCAAAACGATACTAGTTTGGGAAAATTTACGTAGATTGTATAGCCAAACTTGGTCACCTTCTTGAATCCTCCTGAATCAACATTCAAATCATAACAAACTTTCATCCTGTTGTCGTGCTCACTCCTTCGTCTTTGCCCAGTTACAGTGTAGAGTGAACTATTCAGAGGGTAACATTTTCCTTGAAAAACCAAATTGAGCGGCTAATTTAGTCTCCTCCCTGTATATGCATGGTTTGTTGAATTTGGTTACCATCCTTTTCTCTCAAAATACCCCAAACTGATTTTAATAAAATGATAACATAAAAACTCACTCAAGTCTACATAAGGTATATTCCTAACCAAGTTGAATACAAGTTGGATCACCGATGTAATGAATAAATCGATAATTATGCAGTCATATAGATACTCAGAACTAATTACTAAAAATCAATTGCCAGATAATTGTCAATAACAATCCTACTTGCTTTCAGTTCTGCAACTATATTGGAATATGTCTATCTGACTTCTTGACACTTGTGGTCATCACAATTCATAAGGTTATTATCCGCACTGGTATTCACTATTTTTATGAAATGCTCGCTATTACTAAGCACTTTCAGAAAGTAATTGGACTAAGGGTGAGGCTGCTAGGCACTTAGTTTGAATTGGTTCGAATGAAAAAAGAAATTTATATATTTCTAGATCAATCACCTCAAATTAAATCCAGAATAGCAACGGACATAGTGTAAATATGCGAAACGCAATGTGGAACGCAAGTATGATTCCTTACTTATAAGTGCCGTGTGGCACTGATTGAACTGTTGAAAAGGGAAATATTGTCGATTGACTATTGAATAGAAATTTTTCTTTGAATTGAAAAATCCACGAAATATGTGAATATCTAACAGAAAACCTAACTCTAAAGAAAAAATCTAAATGTAAAAATTTGCATTTTTATTCAGATTGTTATTTGATTTTCTATTCCAGTCTCATAAAAAACTCATGAAGATGCATGAGGAAAATATGATGATTTTTTTCCAAAAAGGAGTACTCACCAGAAACAATTTGTAACATTGATGCAAAAGTGGCATCGCATTCACTAGGTCTTCAATACATTTTGTCGACGAAAATCTATTTACGCTTCCACATCATCAGGAAACGGAAGAATTGTTTAACAATTTTCTAAACAATCTCACTTTGCAAAGACAAAAGGGTTAAACCACTACATTACCCCCCAACTCAGACAACAATTTTACAATACAAATTGTTTGGGTTAAGAATAACACTTTTTTTTTCATTACTACGTTGTTGAAGTATTGTGAGTATATCACAATACCTCAATTTTAGTTATCGTTAGAGTTAATATTCATTGACCAGTCCTAATTTCTCATTATTTATGGTTTGATGCGTAGTTAGATTATTTTTATTGTATTAATTGAACATCTTCTTATCATTTTCTTTGTGATTACGGCATAATTCTTCTGTAGATGGTGTTTACTTGTTATTGGATTATTACTAGTTTCTGAACACTGAACACTGGAAGAATGTTTCAAATATTTTTTCATCTTTGCAAAGTGATATTGCTTCTAGAAAATGTGTTTTCCAATTCTTTCAGTCTTCCTGATGATCGTGGAAGCGTGAAATAGATTTTCGTCAACAAAAATGTATTGGAGACCTAGTGAATGCGATGCCCCTCTTCCACCTATGTTACAAATGATCTTGAACGATGGAAGATGGTGACTTGAGTTCATCTTTCAGTCGCAGATGATATTACATCTGATTTTATGAACATCTTGTTCATAATTCCGAACAAATCAATATATCATACCCCATGACAGGTTTTAATGTCAAAAAACACTCATTCAAAGTGTCACTCCAGAAGGAATGTTTCAAACAATTTTCCTTCTTTGCAAAGTAAGATTGCTTCTGGAAAATGAGTTTTCCACTTTTTTCGGTTTTCTTGATGATCATGGAAGCGTGAAATAGATTTTCGTCGACAAAAATATATTGAAGACCTAGTGAATGCGTTGCCTCCCTTGCACCAATGTTACAAATAGTTTCTGGTGAGTAGTCCTTTTGAGAAAACATTCTTCTTTGCCTCATTCATCTATATGAGTTTTTAATTAAGACTGGAATGGAAAATTAAATAACTATCTGAATAAAAATGCAAATTTTCTTCTTTCAGATTTTTTCTTCTGAGTTAGGTCTTTTTCTCAATATCTATCAGATGTAGTTCAATGTCCAGCGTGGCTTCAGCCAGAGAAGTTGATGTTTTTTGTTAGATATAACAAAAACTAACTTCATTTTTGTCGTGGATTTTTCAATTTTCAGAAAAATCATTCTATTTAATTTTCAACTGAGAATGTTCTCCTTTTCAACA
Source organism: Gonioctena quinquepunctata (assembly GCA_018342105.1). Taxonomy (NCBI): domain Eukaryota; kingdom Metazoa; phylum Arthropoda; class Insecta; order Coleoptera; family Chrysomelidae; genus Gonioctena; species Gonioctena quinquepunctata. Next base: position 744,592 of record JAFIRS010000387.1, on the reverse strand, counting down.
TTAATACCCCCCAAGAGGTTATCTTGAACCATGGAAGATAGTAACTAAAGTGTATCTTCCAGTTGCAGATTATTCCACATCTGATTTTATGAACATCCTGTTCATAATTTCGAACAAATCAATGTGCATACTAGTTTCTGGATACTGGGAAATCTTGGTGCAGATTATTAACAATTATTTTTATTTGGCATTTAGTTACATTTTTAATGGAATGAATAGTAACGCGCCCTGACGATGTGGTTTGAATGGTTACCAGCCACCGAATCATTATTAAAAAAAACCTCTCCTAATGCGTCTTTTTTTTTGGGGATGGAGGAAATCCATTACGGACTCCCTGACACAGGTTTACCCACTAAAACCTCCACCCTATAGGCTAGTCAGGCTGTGGCCTCCGACGACACTTGAGCCCTTTGGCCCATTGTATCTTACCTTCACCATGTCGTATCCGTAGTTCCCGATTAAGTACCGCTTGGAGTTCCCTCCTAGCGACTGCATGTACTGCCGTGGCTACCTTGCGGTGCTGGAGGTTCATCTGGGCGGTCCATGTCGTTTGTTCAGCACCCTGAACAGTCCTCTTCCGATCTCGGAATACGCTCGGAATCATGACCTATTCAGTGTCCTGAAAGAAACCGAGAAGCCCAAGAGTTGTCCTCATTCCCTTTCGGTGTTTCGTCTCGTGGTCATTTATACCCCCGAGTTAATGCGTTTTGGGGAAACAAGGAGTTCACAGATAATCACATATATATTTTTTATGATTCAGTAGCCGTCTGTGTTTAATAAAGTTCATGAATAGTTTAATAAATTATTACCATATGTTCAGTTTTATGAAGACCAAAGGGGTGATTGTCGATGCATGATAATCTGCTCTGCACTCATTCAATGATCACCCAACACTAATTATTATTTCAATACGATGCGGTCGTTCATTCTCAGCAAGCTTGAATATTTATCACGGTATAAAATTTATCACGCTATCATATAATAGTATTCTCATAAATTGTTTCAAGTGAGTAGTGTTATTTGTTCAAGGTTTCAAAGCTTACCAAATTTATGGCTGATTTGAATCAATCGTTATTGCTGTTGGTGTTCGTTAATCCCCTCTGGGTGTCTGCGACATAGGCTATTGATATAACCTTGTATATTCTAGATGGATTCCGTTTGAAATGATTTAACATATAATTTGGAATTCTTACTATCTCAATTATACAGGGTATGCTTCACACTGTCATTTGCCAATGTCAATCTCTTTCCAGCTGCTTAGTGAATTTTCAACAATTTCTGCATAGCCCTGCATCTCAACCTCTTGGTTGCTTGGTGGACAGCAATTCGCAGAGCAATCCGATTCATCTTCCAAAAATAATGCTAGCCGGGGTAAGCTCTGGGCCTGGGCCACTTGGCCTTCGTTTTCTTACTCTAACTCACCCTGTATATATGAAAATCGCAATCTAAAAATATGTGCTCCTTCATCTTCATGTAGATCTACAATAACGAAAGCCGGAGTAATCTCAATTACATTTTAAAAGTTCTTAAATGTACTTTATATGAGAATCAGAATTTGATATCAGTATCAACCCCACATTGAGCTCGGATCGCCTGTTTATAGATTTTCCCATTCATGTGTGAACATATTACGGATGATGAGGAAATTTAATTCCAAATATTCTGTCCATCGTCTGCCGTAGTCATTGCGTTACATGGGGTTTGTTGGTAAATCGGTTATTTTTTCGTTTAAAAAAAAGTCATATCATATAACGTGAAGGAACTTAACAAATACAATTTTTGTTGAAAATTGGATTGCATGCTCCTTTCAGGACTGATTCATTAATTCACCGAGAGAAAAAATTCAGTCAGCGGAGCGCCTGCAAATGTATCCATCAACATTTCACTGCCTTTTTCATCAGTTCAACTAGGTAATTGATAAATGATGCGATTCGTTATATTTGGGGCTGGGTCAGAAATTCCTGCACAAGGCAACGGCTATTAGTAAAATTAGTTGCCAGCAGCTGCAGGTGATTCGTTTTGGGATGAAAGATTTATTTTAAAATCATCTATTAGTATGCATTCATTAATATCAGCTGCTGTCAATTAAATTTCCACAGTGAATAATAAATACAGAATCAGGAAGTGATTCACGTGATTGACCCATTAAATCGTTTTGCTCGTTTTTCATGCAATTATTTTCAAATATATGTTTTTTCAATTAATAGTCGGAGATATACCGGGTGTCACCGAATCTATTAGACAAGTCATAACCTCTAGAGTTTTCGCATATTTTTGACTTCCCGGTCCCTTCCGGAAATGGCTCTGGTTTTGAATTTTTGAATGCAATACCTTATATATTGTAACATTTTTGGATTTCTAAGACAATTCTGGATGAGAATGTGACATTTTAAAAAGTTTTTACGCCTACTTCATTTTTGTAGAGTCACTTTTAATATTGCATCTAGGTGGCCATGATCGGAAATAAACTGATCTGAGGACCTCAGGTGATGTCAGAAAATTACAATCGCATAGTTTTAGTGACTGGAATGATAGATAGAAATAAGACAAATTGGCTAAATTACATTTTCTTGTCTAACTATTATTTTTCAAATGGCGACCATTTCAGAAGAAATATTTTTTGACGAATCTAACGATACTAATTTATTTGCGATTGGATTAAAAATAAGAACATAAATTAAATATTACTAAGGAAAATACAGAATGAGAATTTGTTTATGTTGAAAAGGGAAACATTCTCAATTGAATATTGAATAGAAAGAAAACAACTACTTCTTCGGCTAAAGCCACGCTGGACATTGGACTACATCTGATAGATATTCTGAAAGAACCCTAACTCAAGTGAGCCATGGATAATAATTCATTTACTTTCACTGTAGTAAGTTTTCAAAGTGCATTCCTCCTTGTTCAAGACACATTCCACCTCGTTCAATTGTATCTCTCAACACATTTCGTGACATTTGAGGCGTTATACTTCTGAATTCCCGTGAAATTATTTCTTCTAAGATTTCAAGAGTGGCTGGGGCTGTTGCATAGTGAACCTTTTCTTTAACATGTCCCCAAATGAAGAAATCATGCACACTGAGATCCGGTGAGCGGGCAGGCCATTTGTTGCAATAACTTGATTATCAAAATGGTCTATCAAGTAGTTAGGAACTTCTTTCTCTCTTGGTATTATGGAGGGGTGCTCCATCTTGTTGGAAGTAAAGTCGTCGTAGAACTGCTAAAAGTAGATTATTAAGATGATCTTCGATTTCATTTTGTAGAGAACCTAACCCCTGTTAACTGACCTTGAAACAATATTGATTCAATTATTCTGTTTCCAATGATAACAGCCAAGACATTGACGCCAAACCTTTCTTGAAAATTGCCTTCTCTCGTTGCATGTTGATTTTGTTGGGCCCAGTACCAAGTATTCTGCTCATTGAACGTACCATCATTTCTAAATCATGATTCGTTGGAAAATAGAATAACGCTGATAAAATTTAGGTTAACTTTATGATTTTGAGCAACCAATCACAAAACAGCACCCGTCTATGGCCATCGTCAGCACACAAATGTTGATGTTACTGATATGTAAATGACCGAAATCCTTGCTTTTTCCGTATTTTTCTTGCTGATTCGTGACTTACCTGCATTTCTTGACTAATTTATCTCAAAGGAACCATTTTATCAACCTCAACCAAAGCAAGAATGTCAATCTCAGTCTCTTCATTTATGAAAAACCGCTGTTCCGCCTATCGATTTCCTTCTTGCCTAAAAGGATTCTCAACATACAGAAACTACTGATGGGCTGGATGTTGCCGATTGGGATTTCTCTGAGCATTCAACTCAGCAGCTTTCCTTGAATTTATATGACATTCTCCAAATATTAATATCCACTTTTTCACTTCAAGTATAAATAATTAAAAAAAAAAACAAACTGAAATTTAACGAAAATTAAGAAACTTTCACTGTCTGCTCATAGAGTTTTTGTCACTATCATTACCTAAGTGCGTGTTTTGTATTCCAAAGAAGACTTGATAAAAATAACTGCATGATGCATAATATTGCATCATGCATGACTATCCATGGCACACGTGACAAAATCAAACAAATTATTATCCAGTACTTTCCTCAGTTACATTCCATTTATGTTCCTTTTTTCCAATTCAATCGCAAATAAATTAGTATCGGTAGATTCGTCAAAAAATCCTTGTGCTTGTAAAAAAATGGTCGCCATTCGAAAAATTATAGTTAGACACGAAAAAGTAACTTTGCCAACTTGTCTTATTCCTTTCTATTATACTAGTCACTGAAACTTTGCAATTATAATTTTCTGACATCACCTGAGGTCCTCAGATTAGTTTACGTCTGATCATGGCCACCTAGATGCAATATTGAAAGTTACTCCAGAAAATGAAGCAGGCGAAAAAACATCTCAAAATGTCACATTCTGATCCAGAATTGTCCACTACATCCAAAAAGTTACAATATACAGGGTGTTCCATTTGAAAATTTAAAACCGGAGCCATTTCCGCTGAAACCGGAAGTGACCGGAAAGTAAAAATAATTCTATTGCCAATCCTGGACTATCTGACCATAAAGCAGTTACCCGTTTCATCCCAGATATATTTGAAAAAAAAACGTACATAAGGTCAAGATACAAGGGCGAATTTTCAGCAAAAGAACCTAAACCAAATTCCGACTTCTTTGTCAAAAAATGGATTGGAATTCTTCTACATGAGACTGAAGATACAGCCAACGCTTCTCAGAATTATGTCGTAGAAATATTCAATGAAGAATTTCCACTACCGACAATAAGGAAAAATAAATCGAACCCTTGGATTACAAGAGGACTTAAAAACTCTTCCGTAATTTACGTTGTCTCCACACCATAAGGAAATTCCTTCAATAACTACCGTCGAATCTACAAACAGACTATAAACTATCTGAAGATTTGTACTACAGAAATAGATTAGATCAAGCAGTCAACAAACAAAAAGAAATGTGGACAATAATCAATGATTTGAGGGGTAAAACAAAAAATCGGAGTCGTCCAGAAGTAAATGTTGACATAAACTCTTTGAACCAATATTATTGTTCTATAGCAAACAAATTAACCCTCAAAACTTCCACGATAGTTGATCCTATCGATCATATAAAAATGTAGCTTTTTCGATGCACTCTCTATTCTTATACGAGACGAACTTGATTGAGCTAAATCAGTATTAAATGATATAAAAAACAAAAATTCCTCAGGTGAAGACCACTTATCAGCCAAACTGTTGTCACAATTACCTGATGAAGTCCTATGCTTGCCGTGCATAAAAGTCTTTGCTACAGGTACTTTTCCTTCTGGCCTAAAGACAGCAATAGTTATTCCCCTTCACAAAGGAGGTGCCACTGATGATCCAAACAACTTCAGGCCTCTCACTATTATCAACACTGTCAAAAATCATCGAGAAACTGGTAAAATGTAGAATGATGGGTTTCTTGCAAAGACACAATGTATTGGTGCCTGAACAGTTCGGTTTTCAAAACAACAAGGGTACAAACGATGCAATCTTTGATTTTCTTGAAAGAGTGTACATGAGCATTAATGAGAAAGAGGCAGCCGCAGCTATATTCCTTGGTCTTTCCAAGGCTTTCGGCTGTGTAAGTCATGAAATACTATTGAAAAAGCTCTTACATTACGATTTTCGCGGATCAGCGCTAGACTGGATCAGATCTTACCTTATTGATCGATAGCAAAAAATTATACTAGGCAACATTACTTCCGAGTTAAAAAAAATAGTACGAGGGCTCAGTTCTAGGTCCCATTCTCTTTCTCCTATATATTAACGATATAGCCAAGCTAGATATCTCTAGACACATCACACTGTTTGCTGACGATACCACAATCATGATTTTTCTGAATTGTTCCAGCTGCATATAATTATTTTTTCTGGCAAAATGAAGATCGCATTTCTTTGGCTCAAACTATTCCTGTAGATGTAAAAAAAACAAATTGTAGTGCGAAGCAAATATGCTAACATTGAAATCACAAAAACAAATTTGGTCACGTTCGCGTTCGATTTTGAAGAAGTACCCTTAGGTCCTAAACTGATTAAAAGCAAGCCTGGAACAAAATTTCTTGGCGTACACATTGATAACAATCTATAGTTCGATTCTCATATTATGGCCCTAAAAAAAAATATGTCCTACGGTTGCTACGTTGTCAATGTAATATCCCGCGAACTTGGAATGTCGGCTTCTTTAACGGCATACTACTCATTCATTGAGTCTCACTTACGGTATGGAACTACATTCTGGGGTTCTTGCAGTCAGGTTCTATTCCAAAGTACATTTGTTTTCCAGAAACGAGCTTTGAAATCAATTTTCAAACCAAAAACGCGTGAATCTTGCAGGCCGATTTTTTCAGACAACGAATGTCTGACGTTATATGAAATTTCCATTTTAGAGACAGCTTGCTTGATACACAAATACAGGGAAAAATCCACAAACTCCAGCTCTAACCGATATACACGCCAGGAAAAAAAACCAGCTTGACCACTTCCCACTTCTACTCTTACGAAACAGTCTTTGATTCAGAGAAGCAAGCAGATTTATAATCATTTACCGAATCAAATCAGAGAAATTAACGATATGAAAGGTTTCCGAAAGTCACTTGAAACACTCCATGGGGAAATGCTTCTACAATTTGGAGGTATATCTTACATACGCATTCTAGTCGTTCTATATTCTGTGATATATCGTACATTATCCTTTGTTTATGTGCTCTTTGTAATTTTACAATTTTCCATTATAGTTAGTGTTTTTATCTACATTTGATCGTAATGTATTGAAAAATCAATGTACATTTTATATTAATTATCATTAGAACACATTGTGATAATTTTGACTTTGTCGACAAATGTTTTCATTTAGACAATGAAGTTTATCTATCTTATCTATCTATCGATAGGAGTATTGAATCATTGATTCTTTATAAACATAACACATTTTTTCTTTTTAATATTTCCAATATTTCAGTTATATTTTGATGTGGTCATTAATGCATATACCTCTTTTGATCTTTCCTGGGTTTTCCTGATGTATTTCGGTTCAACCGATTCCCATACCCATTGGCTTTGTTGTTATTGGCCTTGTTTTCATCTGTATTATTTATAAATGATGAAATAAGTAAATTCGATTGAAAGGACAATTACCTTTTTATTTCCATCAATTCAATCGAATTCACAATTATCAAACTCGAGAAAGTTTAAATTTCCATATAAATAGAACCACCTACAAAAACATTAATTATTTCCACAGAGGATTGGTTTAATATAACAATCTATAGTATTTCTAATCCCAATTGAACCAACATAAAAAGTTTCGGGAAGGAATTCTCTTTGCAGTCGCCGCCTTACATAGGCGTCGGTATATAATTTTTCAGTGGTATTTTTTCAGTTACTTATTCTTACAATCATAGCAATTGATCACCCCATGTAATAGTAGACACATGTAATCTCAACTGAATTTTATTATTTGTTTCGAAAGGTGTCCAAAAAGCCATATTGATAAAATTATATTCATTGGATAATTCCTAACCTCGCCAACACACGGCACTGATTAAGAAATATTGTGAACTGCGTAAATCATGCGGCTTCAGATAACAGATGTCCAATCCAGCTAGCCGAGCTTCTATTCCTCAAATATATTCGATAGCGCCTTTACTAATAATCTGGGCAACTATGGACACGCGCCAGAACTTTTTTATGATTGTACCAGGAACGCTTTGAATGTAAAAACACTTGTAGAATGTAAATTTCCCATTTGCCGAGCAGTGCATATGAACACTCCTCGTAGTGCTCTTATTTTTATTGCCGTTCCAATTGGCATTAGAATAACTATACCCATCTATATCAATGAATACTGAACTTCTTTATTATATATATATATATATATATATATATATATATATATATATACCGTCATTATGTTCCCAGAAGGATTATTTCCATTCAGTAGTACTTTTATTTTGTGTCAATAATTTTATTCAAAACGTTGGTATTGGTGGATGTATTGTCCTTAATACTTATGTACAGTAGAGTACTTGAAAATTAAATGTCAAGATCACCAATGGATCGATGAAAATAAACATCATGGCAATTGACCCAATTCATCAAATCATTCATTGAAATATCGATGAAGACATGTGTGGTATTGAAAAAGCATCACTTTATTGATCAGTATTCACAATAACTTTTTACAGTTCTATCGATCTCTTTACTTATTCTAATTATCATTATTATCTCTGACAATTATAACCGTCCACATTTTTCTTTATGGATGAAAAATATAATTCTGCCTGTGAATTTATATCCAGCAACAAAGTTCACCTGGACGAGTATCTGTGTAAATATCCAATCATTCCATGAAAACCCACATTTCAAAAAATTGGTAAATGTGATTCATCTTCGACCAAAAATCCAAAAATAGTCCATACACAGCCGACCACTGGTAGATTTACCCGGATATTTCATTCATTACCCTCTAACCAGCATCCCACGTCTGTGCAGGTGATATGAACTCTCTACTAGCTACATTATCGTTTTCCCTTCCTCTGCCACCACCGCTACGTGGAAACACGTAAATGTAATGATTGTTTTGTGCATGTTGGCGTCCGTGATCGATACTGTAAGAGGAAGAGACAGGGTCGGTTTGAGGCAGTGGTTGCACAAGACCACGTGCATAGAATTAATAGAATCTTTGAATAAAATTCTACCGGACCAATCGAACGAAACACGAAACTCCATGCAGTGGACACCGATATCACATGACCTAACACCTCTTAATTTTATGTCATGGAGTCTGATAGATTATTGAATGTCCTTCGGATAATAATTATTTTTAGAATTGATTATTTTAATTCGAACAAATTTTCACAGGGGGAAAAAAAACGTTTTCAGCAATTTTCAATATGGTTAGGAAAGGAATTAGAAAAAGTCTTCGATAAACCGTTTTATATGCAATTGGTATATTTTCGAAAAATGAAATGAAAAAAACTTTGTTAAATATCTTAGTGCCAGCTGCTATTTTTTTAATCTTCGGAAATACAGAATATTCCATTTACGTGTAGATATTTATATTGAAAAAACGGCAAGGACTGCCTCACTCTCCTTGTCATTATTTTCAGTATTCCATTTTGAGAATTATTCGGGATCAATACTTCATCCATCATGACCATACATATACTAGACGGAGAGCTGGCTATGCAAATTAAAAATAATAAGGTACAAAGAACATTTTTAAATAGAAACCTTCCTCACTAGCTGATAAGTATGTAGCTCTGCAGGCAGAAGACAGCCCCAGAGAGGGAAGTGGGGGCGGGCGGACAAAGATAACTTCAATTACTTTATTATCTCAAGTAGTTACGCATAAAAGCTGATGTGGATGAACGCTCGCTTCAAAACTACAAGGACCCGGGTTCGATCCCGAGCTGGGTCACGCAAAAATGTCTTTTTTTTTCAATTTTCGATTACATTCAAATCAACCACAAAACTTCTATAAGTCGCCAAAACATATTACCTCAGAACATTCACACTCAAAACACAAAACAGCATTTTCACAGAGCATGACTTGCTTCGCAGCGGCCAAAAGCTGCTGAAAATTTCTGTGAACCAGGTTCTTTGACGTACTTTTTCCCGAAAATTGCTCAAATTTGGCGAACGAAAGTATTTAAAGATCTGTAATTTGATCATAGTTAATTTTCAATCAAAATAACATATTTGAATGCAGCACTGAAATTTTGTGTAGTTATAGTTTTTAACGGTAGAAAGTGCGTACATTTATTATCAGAAGTCTAGGTCGGTAAAGTTGTGAAAAAATTGTTCAATTTTATTGACAGGGTGAAGTTCTGGGATTTTGTTTGTTTAAATTGTTTGAATTGTTTGTTTGTTTGAATATGTTAACGGGGCTTGTGGCTCAGTGGAACGAGCCTCGGTCTTGTGTCAACTGTTTCCACCTGGCGCGGGTTCGATTCCCGCAGCTGGTGAAACATTTTTTCAAGGTCCCAAGAGTGGTTTCGGATCCCACTATAAAAGGTAAGGTTCCCGTGATCTTAACTCGTACAAATTTTCATTAACTTCTGAGGGTTGGTCAAACAACTAAGAAAGCGGTTAAAAACAATTTTACAATTTTACAATTTACAATTTATTATTTACGGCTCAGGAAAGCTGTACATAATTTGCAGAATGAAGGCTGAGTATTTAAAAAATTATAATATCGAAAGGAGTTGTTGAAGGGTTGAAACTTTCTTTTTTTCTGTTTAGCCAATTTGTCTTTGTATTATTCAAACTTTCAATGAATAAATAACAGAGGAGTATAAATAAATACATTGATCAGAATCTTGAGTTAATTCGTTTTCATTTTTTACTGAAGAAATACTGGGTAAAAATAGGATTTTCATCAAAAATAATAATCTGACTAATCATTTTTCTCGTCGCTGGTATAATCAATATTTGTTTCATCATCTAAAACATAAATTAACATTTGTATAAAAACGAAAGAAATGTATCATGTAATAGTTGAATACTTTACCTTCAGATTCTTCGTTATATATATTTGTATAACATATTTAATTGTTGACGGTAATTGTGGGCCATCAAACCATTTAAATTCGTGGCTTGTTGATCTATCCAGCCATAATCAGTAGGTTCGAGATCCGTTGGAATTGCTAAATGTGCATTTGCCCAGATATCTGTGATTATCTCGCCCTTTCAAATTGCTGCATAGTTCTGGTTGCAAGGTGGAAAAATAAATGCGTCTAAATTTTTGAATAATTTTTTTAAACGGTTCATTTAAATTTTTCATTTTATAATTCCTCAAAAGCATCTCTATAATTGAGTGATTCCTCATGGGTTCTCGGAAAAACTTATTATACTTGAAAATGTATTCTCTATTTCAAGGATAAAATATGAAGTCTCCCGTACGCTCCCGTGAAAAGGCAGTAGGAGGTCGCCTCCAGATTTTTTGCGAAACCCTGTGTAAAAATACATTATTTCAAGTCAAATAAAGCCATATATCCCTTCCTGCGATTTGCTTATGAGAAAAATATGTAATCTAATCATGTTAGAACAATTGAAATTTACGCATAATACTTTCGTTCGCCAAATTTCAGCTATTTCCTGGGAAAAGTACGTCAAGAAACCAGGTTCAGAGAAATTTTCAGCAACCTTCGGCCGCTGTGGAGCAAGTCATACTCTGTGAAAATGCTGTTTTGTGTTTTGAGGGTTAATGTACTGAGGTAATTGGTTTCTTGCAGATTTGACAGATGGTTGACATTGGAGGTAAAACAACCTCACATTTTGGCTTTGTTTACTTTTGTAAAGAACGTTTATTCGGCATTTTTACTGTTTTTATTGTGTTTCGAGTGAAATATTGTGACAATGGACCTGACAAAATATTATTCAAGTTTAGATGATGTTCACCGAGAACGGTATAAAGAGAAAATTGCAGTATTGGGCATTGATCCCTATCTTCTGAAAACTGAAGAATTATCAACAGATATTTCACTTTTTCCCAAAATAATGTATCCTGATATAGTAAATTATTCAGTGGAAACGAAGAGTGCTTTCACAATGACTGAAATGAAAGCATATAAAAGTTTAGAAGCCTTGTGGATGGGGGAAAATAATAAATGTTAAGCAGATACATTCTCATATCTTTAAAGGTGAACCATCTTTCCTATAAAAATACTGATAACTTATAATGCGAAAACAGGAGGAAGTTACATCGATAGGTAGAAAAGCATTTTGGATACCACCAACTAATAAGCCAGCTGAGCCCTGCAGAGTCTCATCACACCCAGTTGACAATTTGTTTTTACGACATGTAGTGTTGTTTCCTCATCGTAAGACCTTGTTGCGAATGTGTCCTTTCATATCACGTGAAACCATTTTTGGAAACTATGTGTTTTTATATATACGTTCACATTCAAATATATGTTAGTATTGTTTTTCAAGTAAATAAATTTAACGCTGGCCAATAATTAGGAAGTTTGTTATTTGTCCTCTTCCGACAATCCTATCTATATACATATATATTTTTGGTAGGGAGTTCTTGGGATTCTTTTTTTGAAATCAAACTTAATTAGTGTTATAGATGTTTCACCCTGGCCAGGGGCATCTTCAGTTTTTTTTTTCCTTTTTGGTTTAAGTTTTTTCATTTTATAGTTTACCAAATAATCTTGGTGATCATTGTACTTAGGAAATATGATTTCTTTATTGTATAATATAATTATTGAATATCGATGGCATGTTGTGTGCGATGACTGTGTATGTATATATATTAATATATATATATATATATATATATATATATATATATATATATATATATTTATTAGTTCTTGTGATGAAAATCATGTTGATTATATGCATAATTATTGAAAATAAAACATTTATAATGGTTGAATTATTTATTTCATAAAAAAGGCAAGCCAAATATTCTACAATGAATTTCAAGTTAGAATGTGAAAATATACTTCATCAAATAAATTCCTTCTTTGGACTTCATTCGGCACCCAGCTTATTGAATACATTGGTACAACATACCCTAATGAGGGGGTGCAACGCTTTTTCTTACGTGACGATTTCTACCAGTCAACACCTATCACAAGCCGCGTGAAGGAACTTCGTTCAAAAATCCATCCTTAAAAAAATGCAAAGAAAAATTCCATACTTAGGTTAGCAAATCCTCAGCAGACCACCATATCCAATTTATCTATATGAAATACCTGTAATCTTTTATATCTATCACATACATGGCTATCATATCCCATATTAATGGATGGTACCCAATCGGGATGGGTTTCTTCCCTCAAGGAAGCTGGCTCTCCTACAATATTGGGAAGTCGTGTTTATTAAAATGTGTCAAATTAAATATTATTTTTATGGTGGCTATCTCTTCATGACTCACTGAAATATATTATAAATAAATTAAATAGATTCAACATATTTCCTTTACCAGAGTGAAAATGTCTGGAACAAACTCTACCATGTTTCGTTAACTTATCAGACCAGTCTTTTCGTTTGATGGCATGTATCCAGGCTGCTTGCCTTCTCTGGGAGATTTCAATATGTTTTCTATTTCTTACAACAGCAGATGGAATTCTGATAACAGGGTCAAAAATACAAACATGTACAATTTACCTAAAAATCGTATTCGGCCGTCTTTTGATGCATTTTTGTTGCATTTCACAACAGAACAATATGAAGGCATAATCATCTACGAATTAAACAATAACACATGTAATCCAACTACTGAATTCTTTTTGAAATAGGTAAAAATGTTCAATTCTCCAACATAAACAAATCGGAAAAGTAAGGTTGTTTTACCTCCAATGTCAACCATCTGTCAAACGTGCACGAAACCAATATGCTTTGGCAACTAATATAAGTTTTGTGGTTGATTTGAGTGTAATTGAAAATTGATAAAAAATTTAAATTTTTGCGTGACTCAGCTTGAGATCGAAGCTGGGTGCTTGGAGTTTGAAAGCAAGCTTTCATCCATATGAGCTACTAGGCTTACTTGAAATAATGAAGTGTTTGAAGTTATCTGAGCACCGGGCGGTGCTCTGGAAGAATTTTTGACGGCCCCCCCTCGCTTTCCCTCTCCGGGACTGACTTCTGTCTGCAGAGCTACACAATTGTCAGCTGGTAAGGAAGGTTTATATGTGAAAATTTTCGTTGTACCTTATCATTTTTAATTTAAATTTTAGATTATATCGAATATGAGCCAACAGAATCCAGAAAAACCACTCCTGGTGTTACTCTGGTACCCTTGGAAAACGTTTCAAAACCGTTAATATGAATTTTGAGTTAGATTGGCCTAATGGTTCAAACGATGAACACACATAAATATTGCGTTCGAAAGTGTTTTCCTCCCTTAGTCAGTGGCCTTTTCCAATTCCAATGAAGAGTTTTCTCCTAGTGCCTTGGCTACATCATCTTCAACGGAGTTAGTATCCACTCGCTCTTCATACATCCGTACCAAGTGCACATGCTCACACAAAGTATTCTTCACCATATACTCTGGACAATCACACTTGTATCGATGTATACAAATTTTAAATACTCTACAGTAGACTGTTTTACAACTACTCTCACAAACATGCTTTATATTTATGTTATGATAAAGATTATCTTCAAAAGATTCTACCTGAAACTTTCCAATATGTTCTGTGTGCACACCTTTGCTTTTCGACTTTCGCTTTCCTATGAGCTTCGACAATAATTCTATCTGGTAGGTATTAGCGTTTGGTTATTATTTTCTTCATTTTGATGTCCACTAACTTTTCTATATTATCCAGTAGTTTCTCAATTGTTACCCTAACATTTCTCTTTAATTGGTTGGTCTTCAGTTAGTTGTTTAAACTTTTTTGTCTTATTTTTATTAATTCCTGCGTTTTCTTTTTTTTCTTTAGCAATGATTCCCTCTCCATCCTGCAAATAATTCTCTTACTCTATTTTTGTTTTTTGGTTTTCCGACTCCTTGCTCCTCGTGAACCAATCACAGAGCGCGTCCCCGTGCAATTTACTGTGGTCTGGTGTTGACGTGTGTACCCTGGTTCGAATCAGTCGCACATGTACATGTTGAACAATGCCTCACGCGTAGTGTTTGTTTGATGTTCGAAATGGGATGTATATTTTTATTATTATCAGTTTGATGAGTATTAATTTGATTAAATAATACTTAATTCAAAAAAGGATTTTTCTCTATCTTTTTAGTTTTATTTACATGGTTGGTATGTCAACCGCCACCCACTTTCAGGCACCGCGCAGGGTTGCCAGTTTGAACAAATATTCCAAAATATAAATAAGAAGAACGGACGTTAAAATTATCTCACCTCACAACTGAGCAATTACTTTGAATGATTCTAAGAACGTCCAAACCCGAAAATAAAACATGCACTGATTTCTGTGTGCACGTGAATGAAAAATATGTCTCAATTTTCTGAATTTCAAAAATGTTGTCCAACCACGTAGTCAACAAAGACTGAATATAGATAAATAGAGGTCTGCGCAGTTGGAAGTATACCGTGTTCAAGTTGGGCATTTCTGATAAAGTTGACTTGAACGAGAAAACTGTAAGGAACATTTTGAAAAGAAATGGCTACAATAGTTTAAAAGTCCTATCCGTATGAGAAATTTTCTCTGAGGACAATTTCAGATACTTGGGGTTCTGTGACAGTATGATATAAAAACAATGTAATTGTTTCTAATGTATCGCATTTGTTGTCCTCAATCCATAGGAAATACAATCATTACGTTGTGCGATATTTGTCTGGAGAAATTATAATTTGATTGTTACTGTGTGGAATCAGCGTCCTAGTGAATTGAATGTTATATCTGGAATTCTCGAAAATGACATTATAGGACCAGTTTTCATTGATTGAAGGGAATTTGAATCGGTTCAAACATTTAGATCTTCTAGAAACTCAAACAATTTCGATATTTTTCAGTTATTTGAACATTCGGTTTCAGCAAGATTGTTGCACTTCTCACAATGTAGGACCACTAACCGATATTCTTGGAAGGGCGCTTTCTCATCACCTACTATAAACACTGGGAACATTTAGATGAATTGCGAAAAAAGATCATTCAGTATTTTGCATGAATACAAATCATCTCAAATTCAAAGAATTTTGTATTACTTTGTTTGTTTATTCATTTTTGATGATTTTTTATTTTCTTCTCAGAGACATCATGGCTACCATAGGATAACACAAATTTTGAGAACAAGAAATTATTTGGTACAAATATATCAAATTATTCCTAACGTTTTTCACATGACAATAATATCGTAATCGTAAAATCAACTTTCGCTGCCCTACGTTGCTCGGACAATACTTGATATGAAATAAAATATGTTCAGTCCATTTATTCCGATAGAAAAATTAAATGTCGATTCATTTTCCAATTGAATTACCCACATTTATGATTGGCTATAAGGTGTGCGAACAGCTAATACAGTAGCAATACTCTCGGGTATGCTATCAGAAATGAATTACGAATTTTATCTGGACGATTTCTCTCGGTGGAACATGATTGCTGATAATGTCCGATCATAATCCTCATTGGTGCCTCGCCACGTATATACCTCCGGTGAGTTGGATAATCTCCAAACTGGAAATTGTGGTTCATTTTCTTCCATCCAGTCAAAATATAGGGAAAGGATCAAACGTAGATATCTATTCAGGTCCATTAGGGCAGAACACTGCGGGCTCTCTAGGGTATTATATCGATTGAAGTTGCTATCAATTTAGTAGACACCTCTCATATAATAATAACAATAAATAGGTTTTATTCATCGATATATAGGTAAGAATTCATACATAAAACAGAAAGTAATTAGTTTGATTACATACAGATAGTAGTTATTCACAAAAATTGCTGGGTATTGGACAGAAAAACAACTGTTCTACGTCTATGCTAACGTTTTGCGATTTATTTCTTGCTTCTTCAAAGCTCAGGCGTAATTAACGGTACATAGTACTTAGTCCTTGTTGATGTGCATTGAACAATGCATCGTTGAAATAATTGGGTATGAATCAATAACTAAAAATAAAATATTTAAAAGAGGCTGGTCGATTGACACTTGAATGTTAGTCGTCAATCGACCAGCCTCTTTTGAATATTTCATTTCTAGTTTATTGATTCATACCCAATTATTTCAACGATGAATTGTCACAATGCACAACAACAAGGACTAAGTACCATGTACCGTTGATTACGTCTGAGCTCTGAGGAAGCGAGGAATAAATCGCGAAACGTTAGCAAAGACGTAGAACAGTTGTTTTTCTGCCCAATACCCAGAAAAGTTGAGAATGATATAGGGCTCAGAACCATTAAGGAGAGAATTATAGTGTTCGATCGAATTGTGAATGAAGCCTTCGTGTGAAGCCAGCTGAGTGTCTAGGTATGACAATAGTATATTAAAGTATAAGTGGATAAAAAGGGCTTTAAGACCAGTGTTTTTAAGACCAGTTATCCACGAATACTTTACGTTATTTTTTTTATTGGTGCACTTTGAAATCATATATACTGGTATTATTACCACAAATAATAGAAATAAGAACTAATAATGCAAGAAGGTTGAATTCGTGATGTGACATCAGTATCGTTGTCATGGAAATGAGAAAAACATTCCTTTGCAATTTGTTACCAAAGATCAATATTTGTTGTCACCAGAGCTCAAAAATGAATTATTCTAATATCGATTTTTTTAATAGTGAGGCAGAATCGCGGTTAATACCGCAAAAATCCAGTGATATATATAAAAAAGAATATGAAAAGTTCATCAAATGGATGGAAGAGCACATATAAATGAACGAATTGTGAGTAATATTTTGACGTTACAAGGTACTCCTGTCAGATCAATAATCAAAAATTTGTCATTTAGACTTCACGTTTCTCGATTTGTTGATGTTGTCATGGTTACCTTTAAAAAACGCGCGTTTTTTAAAGTTCGATTTAAACACGCTGAGCCGTGCTTTAAATGGGTAAAAAGGGGCACCAATAAAAAAAAAGTATTTTGATTCCGGGTACTCGAGTTACTTTGCGATTTGAAGATTGTATATTTCTGGTGGAGGTAGTTCGGAATTTTTTCAACTATAATTTTATGTGTATTGACGAGTAGATAATGCTTCCAGAGTTTTTCTAGTCTCAACCAACTTGAGACCTCGAACTTTGCAGATATATGATCATATTTGCACAATTGTTTTTAATTTTTTGTAAACGTTTCACATCATATTGTAACAAAGCAAATTCATAGATGATATCACAGTATGAATGTTTTGATAGTATGAGTGTTTGACAGAGTTTCATTTTGAGTTTGGAGGACATAATATCTCGACTCTGGTACAGCAGGCGTAAAACGTTAACTTCTTTGGATTGAGAATGAGGTTGTGTGCTATCGATATGTCCAGTAGGTTTTGCAGAACCCCATTTACTTTGTTTACGGATTCTTGTCATTTGTTTTGGAGAAACTAAAAGTATAATTGAGGGTCATCGGCTTAGTGGTGGATTGTACAATGGTCCATTATCTGGTAGAGATCACGTATATATAACAAAAACAGAAGGGGTCCAAGAATGGAGCCCTGTGGCACTCCATTATTACAGGTAAAGCGCTCGAGTTTTTTCACCCAGACCAACGATTTGAGTTCGGTCTTTCAAATAGTTCCTCAATAAATTAGAAGCTTCATTAGTGAATCCAAAGTGAGTTAGCTTTGCACAAAAGGTGTTGTGGTCCAGTGAATCGAATGCTTCTACTGTAATCCAAGAGTACCATAGATGTTAGATCGTTGTTATCTGTTGCCTTGACAATATCTTGGGTGATGCTGATAAAGAGCTGAAGTAATGCTATGAGATGTGCGAGAACCAGATTGGTTATTGGTTGATATGTTATTTCCATACACAAATGCGTCCATCTGGTCTTTCAAAATCAATTCGAATACTTCAGATAGGACGGGTAATTTGCTTATAGGTCTCAAGTGGGATAGTTCCGTTAGATTTATTCATTTATGTAATGGAAGTACAATTGATTGTTACAATTAATGCGGAAAAAGAATTGAAACTATGTGTAATATATTTGATAAGATGATAATGAGTGAAATTCCGTCAGATTCGGCACAGTTACTTTTTATACGGTCAAGATATTGTTGAGTTTGAGTGTTATTCTGGAAAATTTGAAGAGTGGTTCAACGGGTATTTGATTATATTTTTCTCACTCACTTGGAGGTCTGATTTAGGGGGATGATTCGTTTCAGTGGAGTGAGTGTTTATTCCATTCATGTTTGTTAGATTAGCAGGTAACTCACAGTTAGGTTTATTTTTCATAATGTCCAGTGTTCTCAGTGTATTCCATATCATTCTCTGATTTTGATTTCTCAAAGTAAATTCCAAGAAGGCTTTCTTTTTCCACTAAGTATAAGTAGTTTAAGTAGTAGTAGTATGAGATTCTTATAGCTCATTCAATCTATGTGAGATTTTGTAATTTTGAATTTTCTGAGAGGTTTATTACGTATATTTTAATCAACTCGTTGATATTAAAAGTGATCCAAGATGCGGGTGATTTGGTAGTTGGTAGCATGGATATTGAGAAAATTCAGGATGTTTAAATTAAGAAACTCAATAATTTCATTAGTTGTCTCAAGATTGAATATTTCATTCCAATTGGTAGCTTAAAGATCGACAAGAAATTCTTCTTGGTTGAAGTATCTGAAATCTCTATAGGAAACTGTCTTGAATTAGGGTGTTATCTTCAATGATTGGATCATGCAGATGATTGCGAGGTGATCTGAGATACCGATGTCAAGCCATTTATATATCATTTACATATCATCTCTCTCTGATGTCATCAAGATATCCATTAAAGTCTGACTATAATGCTTTGTTCTTGTAGGCTCTTCAATGAGTTGGGACAAATTGAATCTTTGAATAAAGTTTAAGAAAAGCTCTGTTGCACTATCATTTGTAAATTGATATTCATATCACCAGTCAAGTTCAAGGAGTCACAGTTTGTCAGCATATTCGCAACTACATCTTCAAGTGCGGCGATGGAGAGAGAAAGACATTCGCTTTAAGTGGCCTGTATACAACTCCACATACATATTCCTTACCAAATTTCCTCATCCAAATATGTTCGAGAAAATGACTAATCTCTTGAAATATTACTTGGAATTGAACCGACTGTCTGGAGTCTCTGCCTACTCTGACCATATTGTAGTTATGAATTTCAACTGTGTTTGAGGTGACATAGGAACAGAGCTATGTTTCTGAGATACCAATGATGTTGATATCATTACCTGTGATACATGGCTTCAGTTCGTTGAACCCAATGGATGGAGATCTAACGTTAAGGTGGGAAAAGTTGAGATTTTTACTCATGATTCTTAATGAAGACAAGCTGAAATAAACATTAAGAGACAAACAATTACAAATAAAATTAAAAAAATTACTGGTTAGTTGAGCGAGTCCTGGGTTTGTCGACTGGTGGTTTCGCCGAGTTAAGTAGTTTTTCGATGACTCCAGTTGATTTCGTTGTTGACTGTGATGCGGAGAATTTCGTCGGGACTTGGTTTCGAAGTTCTCCAGTAGATGAGGATCAGATTAGAATTGATAAGAATTGTCGAGTTCCACTCGAAAATTTTCATCAACACACCGCCACAATAAAGATTCAGAAACAAAATGTCTCCAAAGCATAAACAAAAACAGAAAGAGGAAACTCTCATGATAACGAATGCATTCAATGCTGCCAAGAATATGTAAAAATTGAATAAAGCCTGAAGAAGTCCCCGGTCAGGGACGAAACGTTGCCATAAATGATTTGAAATATTAGATATATCCTACCCAGAATCCAATAACCTAAGAAAGCTCCTCCAAATATATATATATATATATATATATATATATATATATATATATATATATATATATATATATATATATATATATATATATATATATTATATATATATATATATATATATATATATATATATATATAATATATATATTTTATATATATATATATATATATATATATATATATATATATACAGGGGGCGTCAGAATGAGACCGACAAACTTCGACTACAGATTCCTCACCTCATAACGAAGTGAAAAGTTGCTATCAAGGTATGTCCAAAAATGCATACCCTCTGAGATACAGGGTGACGAAAGTACAACGAAAAATTTAGATTTAACTTTTTCTCTAAAATTCCTGAAGGAAAAAATTTGAAACTTGGTACACTAATCGAGGTTTTTCAATTTTAAGTTATTATTTTTCATTTTCCAAACCAGTGACGTAGTTACGATGTAAGTGGTCATATTTTCTCGAGACAAGTGAATGGACAAATGAGGGTTTGACATCAGTTCGGCTCATCGATACTCAACCTAAAATTGAAGGTTTCTGAGATAATTGAGAAAAACTGAAGATATTTCCTTAGTAGAGACATAATTTCCTATGTGCAATAATCGCATAATGCTAATTTCTTACAACATATCGGAATATGTGTCAACCTCCTGAACATTTTCGTAAGTTGGGAGAATCAAGTACGGGTGACTCAAAATGAGACCGATAACTCCATTTTTAACCGACGAAACCAAAAAGAAGGAGATTCTCTATTCGACGCGTATATTTTTTTATTTTTTTTAAGTATGATCACACACAACTTTTCACAGGGCTGTTCGATTCCGACAATTTATTTTCCATTGGATAGGGTGTACTTCGAAATTGTTCTCATTTCAATTTGAACAACAAAATCCATCCCTAAGGGTAGCGAAATGAAGGATATTGATCGTTCACCCTCTGCAATTTGGTCCGTTAACCGATTCTATCAGGCATAACTTTGTAGTGGGTTTTCTGATTTGGATGATTCTTTCTTCATTAGAAAGGATATACCTCATAGTTGATCATATTCCAATTCGGAATGAAATAATCCACCCCTATGGGTAGAAAAATAGGGGATGATTGATTTTTCACTTGTGAACTTTGGCACACATATGTAGTTGACATTGACAGACCCTCCTACATCCGTCAAAATGAATACATTCTATGAAACGATGGAATTATATACAAAGTGATGAATTCAATTAACCAGAACTTTCGAAATCAATTTTTATTATATAACAATAAATAGTTAAAATAGGAAATCATATTATTCAATGGTTAATAGTTGAAGTAAGCTAGGTAAGTAAGTATCTTGGAAGTAATCCAGAATTAAGTTGGTAGTAATTAGTAGATTTCAGCAACAAAAAATTGAAAAATAAAAACTTTTTAACAAAAAATCAAACCGACGAAAAAATCAACTGAAAAGCAAAGAAATAAATAAACCTTCCTAGTCTAAAAGATAATTGATCTCCTAAACTAATGTGAGTAACTGATTTTGAGTCGGCGCCAAACAAACTAGCAATTGAGTAAGGTAAAGCGTAAAATGATGGCAGCGAGATGCACGGCTGCGTTTTGATTACTTCTTTCAAAGCAATATAATAATCTCCGATCATTGTTTGTTTGGCGCCGACTCAAAATCAGTTACTCACATTTAGACTAGGAAGGTTCATTTTACTTTTTGCTTTTCAGTTGATTTTTTCGTCGGTTTAATTTTTTGTTAAAAAGTGTTTTCATTCACCATATTATTTGATCGAATCCATGTCGTGGATTCACTGATATGTTACCATACTTACTTGCATATGATTGTTTTGGCAGATCAATTGTCAAACAAACCCAACCTCAAATTCATAATACTCCACTTAGATAATAGTTAAGGTCTGAAATAATTTTTACGAAAAACTGAAGATAAGTACTCTTAATTTGTTGAAGTTTATGTTGAAGTTCATTATCAAAGCCATTTCTGATTGAATTATCTAGGAAAATATTATCCAATCAACATGTTTTTGATGAAGAAAAACAATTATTGTGTATTCATATCTACTCAAATGATTTATTTCTATTCGTGATAACTAGTTGTGAAGTCGAGCCTTTCATGCTAGTTTGTGGTAGGCTGTTCAGTACACCACTGATCAACGCATAAACCATACACAAAATTTGAAACTAAAAAGAAAAGTAGCATTTTTTCATTGTTCCCGGTAGAAACACACTGATATATCGATACTTATATAAGACATAATTGACAGTAACCCAAAACAGTCTGTATTATTATCAATTCATCTGTCATCATTTAAGTCAGTGAACATACTCTCAAAATGGATAACTCATTTGAAGAATATACTGATATGCATTTCGTTCAAGGTGAAACAGGGGGAAATGCCAGAGCCGCTGCTGAATTATATCAACATAGATATCCAAACAGACATCATCCACATTTCACTACATTTATAGCTGTGCATCGACGATTGGAGGAAACAGGGTAATTTTAATGCAGTAAACACCATTGTGGTGCGAATAGAACAAGAAGAAATAATGTTAGGGAAGTACAAATTCTTGAACGATTAGCAGCAGATGCTTCTACCAGCACTCGGACTATTTCGTATGGGTTACAAGTGTCACAATCAACAGTAAGTCGGGTAGCACGTAAACAACTATTCGCCTAAAGAAGGTGATGGCCCTAGATGCTGGTGATTATGGCCCTCGTAGATTTTTTTGTGAATGGTTTTTGAGGATGTTTTCTATATATGTTCTATTCACGGATGAGGCATGTTTCACAAGAGATGGGTATTTCAATAGTACGTACACCCATTTATGGGATGAACAAAATACGCATAGAATGTTTCGAAAAAACTATCAACAAAAGTTTTCAGTGAATATTTGGGTGGGAATAAACGAAAATCGTATCGTTGGACCATATCTTCTTCCTCCCCGTTTGAATGGGCAGAACTACCGAGTGTTTCTTGAACATGTTTCACCTGGGCTACTTCGAGACGTACCTCTATTAGTTCGTCAAAGAATGTGGTATCAATATGACAGAACACCGGCCCACTTCCAACGAATCGTTCGTCAATTTCTTGATCAAACATTCCATGATCGGTGGATAGGTAGACGTGGTTCCATACAGTGGCCTGCACGTTCTCCGGATTTAACTTCACTAGACTTTTTTTGTGGGGATACCTTGAATCCCTAGTGTATGAAATACCTGTATAATCTGTGGAAGATTTAACGACAAGAATTTTAGCAGCATGTACGTTAATACAGGATACACCAGGAATATTCCAAAGCATGCGACAGTCGATGATACCGAGATGCCAATTGTGTATTGAACAAAATGATGATCCATTTGAATATTTGCTTCAATGCTTCTTTTGTTTTATGTAGTGTACCCACTAAACCATTTCTATCATTTAAGTAGATATTAATACACAATAATTGTTTTTCTTCATCAAAAACATGTTGATTGGATAATATTTTCCTACATAATTCAATCAGAAATAGTTTTGAAAGATACTCCAACATAAACTTATATTCAGTTTTTCGCAAAAATTATCATGAATTTGAGGTTGGGTTTGTTTGGGTTTGTATGGCAATATATCAGTGAATCCGCGACATCGATTCGATCAAATAATATGATGACTGAAAAAATGGAGTTATCGGTCTCTTTCTGACTCACCCGTACTATATTTCCAATTCTCCCAACATTAAAAAATGTTCAGGAGGTTGATACATATTCCGATATGTTGTAAGAAATTAGCATTATGCGATTATTACACATAGGAAATTATTTCTCTACTAGGGACATATCTTCAGTGTTTAGGCACATGGTATGCTATGACTTCTAGGTTGAGTATCGATGAGCCGAACTGATGTCAAACGCTCATTTGTCCGTTCACTTGTCCCAAGAAAATATGAAGGAACACATGACCACATACCATCGAAACTATGCCACTGGTTCACGAAAATAAAAAATTATAACTTCAAATTTATAGACCTTGATTAGTGTACCAAGTTTCCAATGCATTTTAGGACATACCTTGATAGCAACTTTTCACCTCAAAATGAGGTGAGGAATCTGTAGCGGAGTTTGTCGGTCTTATTCTGACTCACCCTGTAAATATATAGATATATATATATATATATATATATATGTAGATATATTATATTATATATATATACACATATATATATATATATATATATATATATATTTATATATATATATATAGAAATATATATATATATATATATTTCTATATGCGGATGTCACGCAGGTAGCTATAGCTACCTCCGTGGTAACGTTGGTTGTTGCCCTGGAACGCAGGGGGTCTGCTGACCGAAACCACAAATGTGCGGCTGGCTTCTGTTTGTTGACTCCGTTGATTTGTCGTTTTCTACCAAGTGTTGTTCATACTTGCACTTCTTCACCGTACTGATGAGGGCCGAGAGCCCGAAACACTTTTCTCTGAGGGCTATGTCCATTAAATTCCTTCTATTTTGTTTTTAACAGTCCCCTCGATATTCCTCTCTTTCATATATCTATATATATATATATATATATATATATATATATATATATATATATTATATATATATATATATATATATATATATATATAAAGTAGAATTTGTTCAGATTTGTAACCTTAATAGGAAATTAATATTTTGGAGATTTTTATAGAAATCAATTTTCAACTACCCATGGAGTCTCAAATAGGAATATTGGGAATGCACGATTTGTATGTCTGTTTGTGTCTATCCATCGAACCAATTCTGTGAGGATCCCTAGAAATTTGCATATATTAAGATTTCGCAAATTTCTATTATATTCCATAGTCCTCAATGACATGATTCAGAGTATATAAAGATGGGAATAAAATTGATATAATAGGATCTGAATAATTTTCGAATCTCATTTGCAACTGCCCCTAAAGCACACTACAACAAAAATGTACAGGTCGGCTCTGCTCTGGTATGAGCGCGAGTTTTGTACCGTTCGGTTTTCTCTTTGACAGCTGTGACATGCATTCAGGCATCAACTCGGCTTTTCGAATCCCCTTATGTGGAGAAACCTTTTCCATTACTTGAAATATTTATGCTTTTCAGTTGCAACGTCGCCCCCGACTCAACTTTATAATTTAGTTTAGGTTGCCTGCCGTCTCTGTGTCACTCCACGGCGGGATCGAGAAAGTGGAAATTAATCGCTTGGTTGATGGTTTGGGAATTGGGGTGAACAAAGAAAGGAGGGAGAGCTAGCGAAAGGAAGAATTGAAAATCGTTTTCTAGTATTTCTCTGATATCTGATTGTATTGTCGAGTTTGAATGAAGCGGAATTGGAGAATAACAGGGGAGATTTGCCTTGGAACAGAAATTTTTCTCTGTAATGTTGATACTAGATTCGTTACCATAATTTTATTTTGAAAGTGATAGAATAAAAATTATAAATTTCCTTCAATGATATTAATTAAGAAGAGTGTGTTCATGCAGTGGATAGAAAATTAATTATCGTCACGAAGACACTACGCCACTGCTGCTATTACCACACATGGCCGGAGAGATTGAAATTTGTGAACAAACTACGAGCTGGTAGAGGCCAACCGCCACACGGATTCCAAAATGGTAGCGGGACCGGTTGACGTCACGCCGAAAGGTCCGGGTCATTCTCGGAAGTTCAGTGACCTCTCTGGAATCTGCCGACGAATATGTAAGCGCGACCCATACGATGTTATTTGTGTGATCAGTTGTAATATAGTACATTTTAGTGTAAAGCGCGGTCTTTCGAACTGAGTTCACGGAATAAGCTGATCTCCACAAAAATAAATCAAATGAGTAATCATTTTGTTAATCCACTAAACTGACAAATTTGGCAACCGAGCATGAGGGCCTTCACCAGACATTCAAAGTCCAGACGTTGTAACGATGATAAACTGGCTTCGCTATTCGGTAACATGTTTTTCTACAGAAATTGATCAACTGCTCTAAACTACTTGAGACTATTGCACTGAAAATCCCATCTTATAATACTCGTACTCCTGGAATATTCACTGTTTCACCCCATACAACAAACTTCGCCTACCACTTCCCTCTTAATAGAATCAAAATGTCTTTCAACGGGTATTATCCTATCCTTGATTCATTTTGTATGAATGTATATGATATTAGAAGGGCCTTGAAATATGTTAGTGCTCAAGAATCAATCCGTTTTAATATTTTTGTTTTTTGGTATTCAATTTTAGTGTATATGTATTAGTAGTAGTAAACTGGGTTAATCCCAATTTCATCTTATCTAATGTTCACTTTTTACTGTAAATTGGGTTATCCCGTGAAATAAACAAATAAATAAACAAACATTATCGAGTCAGGGTCGGTCGTGCGAACGCTTCGCCATCTAACGCATATAATTCAACCAATATAATGATCTTCCATTCGAATCAATCTTTTTCCGTTGTTTGATTCCAATAAATGTTATATTTGTGTTGAAACAAATTTCCATTCAATATGAGTTGGAGATTGTTCCAATAGATGAACATATAGTCAAATCAAAGGAATGTTAGCATTGCATTGAGAAATCCATTTTGTCACAGCAATATAAGGATTTCATCAATCGAATAATTGATCGAAATATATCTACTTCACTGCCATGTCTGAGGCGAAAACTATCAGGCAGATGTCCTGATTGAATAAGGAAATCTCACTGTGAACCAACCCCATATTATAGGGGGTTAGTGAAGTGGGTCAAATATTCATAAGAAAACAACTACTTCCCTGGGTAATACCTCGATGGACGTTGGATGCCATTTTATGAATAATCGTGCAAAGCCTCTCTATTGAGAGGTTACTATGCAAACGCTTGCCGTGAAGCAGATACATTTCAACCAATGCGATTCGGGTTGATGATGAGGGGCAAAAAACCCGAAACCGGTAAACAGGTGGTCAACCCGAATTGCGTTGGTTGAAATGTATCTGCTTCACAGCAAGCATTTGCAAAGTAACCTCTCAACAGAGAGGCTTCGCACGATTATTCATAATATGTCTTCCAACGTCCGTCGAGGCATCAGCCAGGAAAGTTGTTGTTCTCTAATGGATATGTGACCTGCTTCACTAACCCCTATAATTTGGGGTTGGTTAACAGTGATATTCCCTGATTTATTCAGGACATCTCTGGGCACACATATATATATATATATATATATATATATATATATATATATATATATACAGAGTGACCCATTTGAAAGCATGCCACCTCTCTAAAACTGTCATTTATTATCCGATTCAGAAGTTTTTTTTTCAGTAGATAGAGCATCAATAGTTCTAGTTGAATGCCATGAATTCGAAATAAAAATAAAAATTTTACGGCCTACTTCGAATTTTTTTCCACTGGATTTGTGATGCTCTTAAATGAGTGTGACCAAAATTTCACTATAAAATTATTTTCTCTAACATAAATATAGCATTGAGTGAAATATTCATATCAATATCGAAATAATTCAAATAGTTGTCATATAAATCACAATTTTGTAAATAATATGGTTTGAAATACTCCTTCAGAACATAACAACTCTATGTGGAATATGTTATGTCTCTTAGAACACTGCAGTTTGTTGTCAAAGAATAGAAATGCACATCTTCACATCCAATAATATAATTACCAATATTAATAACATAAATGAACTACTACAAAAGAATGTATTGACAAGACAGTACCGACACATTGAATTTCGGACTATTCAACCAAATCACCATTTAATTTGATACATTTATCGTATCGTTTTCTAATGTTAACCATAACATTCCATAATTGGTTTGGGGTGATATCTCTGTCCTATTCTTTCAAGCCTGTCCTATTCTTTCACGCAGTTCCTCTTTGCTACTTGAGCGAGTTTTGTAAACTTTTTCTTTAACGAAGTCCCATAAAAAAAATCCGATGGAGTCAAGTCCGGGGATCTGGGGTAAAACTCGATCAATGAACTATTTCGCCCTATCTACCGATTAGGAAAATTTTCTTCCAACCAATCTCTCACAATCCTGCTATTGTGGATGGAACAGCCAACTGGAAGATGATGAAATGGAAGATGAGCCTATTCTGCCAGTGGAAGTTCATCCATAGCGTTAAAAAATTCGTTTTCCAAAAAATTCAAAAAATTTTGACCATTTAAATTGTTTTAAAAAAAAGGGGCCAATTATTTTGGTATGTAATATTCCACACCAAACCCTGATTTATTCAGGACATCTCTGGGCACACATATATATATATATATATATACAGAGTGACCCATTTGAAAGCATGCCACCTCTCTAAAACTGTCATTTATTATCCGATTCAGAAGTTTTTTTTTTCAGTAGATAGAGCATCAATGGTTCTAGTTGAATGCCATGAATTCGGAATAAAAATAAAAATTTTACGGCCTACTTCGAATTTTTTTCCACTGGATTTGTGATGCTCTTGAATGAGTGTGACCAAAATTTCACTATAAAATTATTTTCTCTAACAGAAATATAGCATTGAGTAAAATATTCATATCAATATCGAAATATTTCAAATAGTTGTCATATAAATCACAATTTTATAAATAATATGGTTTGAAATACTCCTTCAGAACATAACAACTCTATGTGGGATATGTTATGTCTCTTAGAACACTGCAGTTTGTTGTCAAAGAATAGAAATGCACATCTTCACATCCAATAATATAATTACCAATATTAATAACATAAATGAACTACTACAAAAGAATGTATTGACAAGACAGTACCGACACATTAAATTTCGGACTGTTCAACCAAATCACCATTCAATTTGATACCTTTATCGTATCGTTTTCTAATGTTAACCATAACATTCCATAATTGGTTTGGGGTGATATCTCTGTCCTATTTTTTCAAGCCTGTCCTATTCTTTCACGCAGTTCCTCTTTGCTACTTGAGCGAGTTTTGTAAACTTTTTCTTTCTCGAAGTCCCATAAAAAAAAATCCGATGGAGTCAAGTCCGGGGATCTGGGGTAAAACTCGATCAATGAACTATTTCGCCCTATCCACCGATTAGGAAAATTTTCTTCCAACCAATCTCTCACAATCCTGCTATTGTGGATGGAACAGCCAACTGGAAGATGATGAAATGGAAGATGAGCCTATTCTGCCAATGGAAGTTCATCCATAGCGTTAGAAAATTCGTTTTTCAAAAAATTCGAAAAATTTTGACCATTTAAATTGTTTTAGAAAAAAGGGGCCAATTATTTTGGTATGTTATTCCACACCAAACATTCATTTTTTGTGAGTACTGTCTTCTGCAATTTATTATCCAATGTGGATTTTCTTCCGTCCAGTACCTTGTATTTTGAGAATTAACTGTTCCATTGGTTGTGAATGTTGCCTCGTCACTGACCAAAATTCTAAGGTGTGAAGAAACTTTGGTTCAAAGGGCTTCATCTTATTATATTTCCTAAGATTTCTCCTTATTGTTTCACGCGGTAAGTTAATGTCCAAACTTGCAATTCTCACACTTGTTTTCGGATTATTATTAAAATAATTTCGAATTCGTTCAGAAATATTTCGTCTCTGTCTTCGTACAATATTACTATTCTTCAGAATATGTTTACAAACAGCTCCATACTGATTGAAAATTTGGTTTATTCGGCCAACTGTAGCTCTGCTGATATTTCGACGATCCGGATGCATGTTATTGAAAATTCTACATACTTCCCTTTTGGATCTGTCGTTGTTACCAGGAAGTCTTACTATTTCAATTTTCTCCTGCAAAGTCAATTTATCAGCCATACTTCTTCATTAGTGTAAATGGCAAAAATCACAAATTAAGAAGTTTCACAATTACAAAGGAAGTATGTCCCTCTGATCCAAGCACGTTTTATCGTCTATATATTAATCTAAGACCTACACACATGAATAGTAAATTATTATTTATTGCGTATCGTAATGGTAGATGTTTTGCTCAACATGCAGGGTGTCATACAGTGGTACAACAAAGCAGATTGCTGAATATCTGAACCTGGAAAATCGGGAAGATTATACTGGACACGGCTTAAGACGATCTTCAGCATCTATGTTATTCGAGGGCGGAGAAGATTTGCTAACTTTGAAAAGGCATGGAGGTTGGCGTTCCTCGACTGTGGCTGAAGGCTGAATCGGAGAATCGGTAAGCAGAAAGATTGAAGTTTCTCGTAAATTGTTCAGCCATTCAAGAACAGTAATAACAACGCCAACATCAGAATACAATGCAGTGGGGGAAAATCAAAAACTGAATACTTCTACTAATATAGTGGAACCTTCGACTTTATCAACTACAGTTATCGAACATGAAGTAGCTGCTAAAGGATCAGCTATTTACAACAATACAAATTTCAACATAAATATTTCAATTAATGAAAATTAAAAATACATGTTTTTGTTCGTTAATCTTTAAAAATAAATGTTTCTCAACAATCTGTGGTTTTCAGGAAGATATAATGAAAAATATCGTTCATTAAACGTCCATAAATGCTTTATCCGTGCTTGCATGACTTCCCGTGTTCGGCTGCGCCTCTCACGGGAACTTGTCGCGCACGCACGGAAAAAGCCTATTTTCTCGACTGTTAATGAAATATACTACTCTGTTCTTTCAGCAATATTTCATATAAATATGAAAAACTCTCCTCCCCTTAAATTTTTTATCGTAGAGTTTGAGGTTTATTTTTTCCGAAACATGATTCGTTGGCTTGATTGATGGTTTTTTCATTACCAATAATCAAATTCTGAAATCTTACTTTCCGACTGGCCGCGCCATCGTGTTTTTGTATTCCTTTTTATGAATGTGTGATCTAAGATATGGATTTTTTGCTGAAGTAAACTATAGTTTTGGATGGAAAGAATTGAACGCTGTGATGATTTCGTCAAGTTTGTTTTCTGAATGTCTGTAACGCAATCCTCAGCTTATCTTATGAAAAATGGTAGTTTGAATTTAAGGTTTTTGATTACTGTTTCTTCTAGCTTTTCCATGACTAGTTGAGCAATAGTGCTAGCAAAATAGGTTCAAAGAAAAATTCTTTATATTAAAAATTTTCACAACTAACTTTTTTTTGTTATAAAAATGTAAAAAAAATAATTATCCCATAAAGTTTATAAACAAAATTATTAAACAGAGAATACACGAAGTTCACAATTCTAATCAAGATAATAAAAAACACTCTCTACGGCAAATAATTATATTACACTCCCGTGCGTATAAAATCTTTCAGAAAATATCAAACATATATTGAATAAACAGATTACCCAACTATGTTTCTAACCATATAATTCACTAAAAAGCTATTCCACCCCCCTCAAAATTCAGATACCAAAAATTAAAATTCAAACCTTATTCACAGCATTTCATGCAATGACGTAACAAATAATACATAGGCATGACATCACAACTACTGAACAACCGGCTCAACGGCCACAAATCCATGAATATAGCCTTTACCAAACACAATTCAAGATGAACACAACCCAATGGTTGGAGACACAAATTTTTCTCGAGGAAATGATAAGAAATACACTCAATACTGCCAAGGTATATTAACCCTTCAGAAATACTCATTATGAACATTGTTGATGATAAAACATCCTAATGACATCATTCCTTCCTTTCAGAATACATAAAATGAAAAAACCTGAGAGAATCCCCGGACAGGGACGGAAC